>JAOYMR010000004.1:8143908-8165998 GCA_025802075.1 Tenebrosternarchus preto | reverse complement strand
ATAGATAGATAGAGAGAGAGAGAGAGAGAGAGAGAGAGAGAGAGAGAGAGAGAGAGAGAGAGAGAGAGAGAGAGAGAATGAGAATACTGACAAATATGGATAAAAAACTAAACGCAAGCTATGTTGCTCTTTTCAGGCTGCCGGTAATCTTGCCTCACCAGTAATCAGGATTCTCCATCTTGTCAAGGAACTCATCCAGTTCATCCTTGCTTCTGATTGGCTTGAAGATCTTCTTGCCATCAAGGTTGTAGCCAATGTGAGGATAATCCTTGTACCATTCCATTGGAATATTACCCACTGTGTTGCGAATGTCCTGTCAACAGACAGAGTGAGACAAAGAATGAGATAGAGCTGGAGGTGAGACAGAGAGAGGTGAAAGGAGGAACTCGTTCTCAAAGGGTAGAGCTTAAACATCCATTATTTGGACAGTATCCACTGTACACTAGCTGATCAAGAGTTATACAGCCTGGTGTTACTGAGCAGGAACCTGTGTACAGTTTGAAGGCTCACCCACGAGGTCCACCTTCAGTAGAGTCCTGCCGAAACCACCACACCTCCCCCCCCTGCGTTCATGAACGCCCATGCCGTGCAGGTGCAGAGGTGGTGCTGCTGAGGAGCACCTCTGCCGCACCCCCACCTCCACCCCTTCGGAAGCCCTGCCTCCACCGAGTCACTTACAGTATACCACCACAACACCATTACACAGCCGGAGGAGCTAATAAACCACACAGCACTTTCTTTGGTCTGAAAAGAGATTTCTTTGTCTGAGAAACAAGGCAAAGCCACTCGAACACGAACACACACACACACACACACACACACACACACACACACGCACACACGACAGCTGAAAGTTCTCAGAGGTTGTGAGCAGCACTTTTAAGTGAGGTCTGCACCTGTGAGTGATTTCAATAAAAACACCCCTACCATAACCAATTAGGACGGAGCGGGCAGCCCGGACGCGCTCTCTCCCGCCAGCGCGGGCAGCTGCCGAACCCGCCCACTCGCTACTATTCTTCAAAGACGCCTGCTAGCATCCAGCCCGGCTGGAACGGCGCAAGCGCATTGGCTGAATGCTCGCAGAAACTGCATCTCATTGGTCGGAGCCAAAAATACCACCAATCTGACTGGCTGTTTATGGAACTCCCACTCTCATGCCATACCATGTTATTAGACATGAACTAATGTCTAGTACAGGGCTGAATTAGGGAAGGTTTCTTAGTAGTCTTGGCAGCAATGCTGGTTCTGAGTAGTCTTGGCAACAACGCTGGTTCTGAGTAGTCTTGGCAACAATGCTGGTACATTTGCCAAGTCAGTGTCATCAAAAGGGGTTTGGGTGAAGCACGACTCACGCACAGCAACAATCGCCACGCCGAATGTTCCTGTGGGCATGAACAGTACACACTTCAAAGCCTCATTTTCACAATGTAGCACAGACTTTTCACACGCGAGATGTTCACGAGATGCTGAAGTGAACAAACCACAAGTCATAAGGGTTCTTTACGTTTAAATCGGATGAACCACATGCATCTCAGCCTTTGTACATGAACCTCAGTGAGGCTGGTGAAGCCGGGTGAAGCCGGGTGAAGCCGCATGCAGTGAACAACTTCGCTGCTCAATAGCACATCGCCGTTTGGTTGTAAAATAGTTACTTTAGTAGCACGTTGGGTGTCACTGTCCAACCACAAGATGTTGGGTGAGTACAGAGGATGTCTGTCGGAATTCTGAGCCAAGATTCCTGTGCACACTGCAGAAATCCTGCTCCATCTGCCGTTGGTGTAGGAAGCAGTAAAGAGAAAGGAGTCAGTTGCACTGGACACCACCCGAGCCGGCAGGAGCGTGGGACGGTTCAGATCCGTACCCATCATTCCCCTCAGCGCTTTCCTCTTTGTGAGATGCAGGTATGGTGAAACCTTCGGACCAACGGCCCGTGCTTCTTTACCATAAGAACCTTACAGATGATTTCAGCAAATCCTAACCTTGCACTTCTGTTCTCAAGGTCTATGGGACGTGTATGATACACGACATAAATGTGTGTAAAAACAAAAGATCTGTTAAAGCTAAAGAGGACAGATGCCCTTTAAAAAAATCAACAAATCTTGAACTTAGCAATTCCTAGTTGTGGTTTCAGTTTAAAATCCTTTAGGTCAGACAACGAAGAACAAACACTGCACACCTGTGAGCTGCACCTCTCATCCATCTGAGCATTACCAACAGCGTCTCACTGCACCACCACTCTGCTATCACGTACAACAGAGCAGGAGCCAGGTACTGCTATGTGGAGTAATGAGCCGTAACAGGGGAGCTACGGGGGTTCGAAGGTGAAGGTCTAGGAATCCTTTCCAGCTCCTAGACCTTCCTAGACCCAGGACATGGTGTGGAGGGCCACAGCAGGACACTTCCTCCCTGCAGGACATCCCACTCACCTGCTTTCAATTCTCCAGGCAAACGAAGCCTTTATGAAGTGTCAGTAAGGTATGAGTCACAGGGGAGGGAGGAGGAGGGGGGGGGGGGCAGTTAGCTGGAGGTCGTCATTCATTTAGATGCAAAAGTCTGGGGGAGTCTGATCCTTTCAACTAACCCTCCAAAAGCCCTCCATCTTGGAGCAGACCTGGTCCAGCCGAGAGACGGGTCTGTGGGCCTCTGTGTACATCTATGTACAGACAGTACAGTCATCACCTTATAATTACAGCTTGTTCATTGATATACTTGATCAAACTGCTAACCAGTTACTAACATTACTGTGGTAGCTTTTATGCAGTGCTGTTACCTACTTGACTTTCAGCATGATGACTTGGGTCTAAAATCCACTTCCCATTCTTTAAAAAAAAAAATAAAACATTCCTCAACAGTATTAAAAGTCCATAATCCTAAATAAAGTGATAGTGGAAAGAAAATCACAGAGAGAATGCAGTGCTGGAGTCCACCGTCCCTCTTAGAGTCAAAGTTCACCCAGTGTTGCAGGTCACATTGCAAGAGGGTCACGTTGGGTCACAAGTGGGTCACGTTGTGAGTGGGATCTGCAAGATCTTGGGTGGTTTGGTGGGAAGTCAGAGACAGTGGAACATTGACCACAGAGATGATGTAAACAGCTTTTACGACCTTCTCAACTGGGGCGTCGCTCGAGAAACTTCATCTTTATAGGGCAAAAGATCAAATGGAGGAGGCAGAGATCTTTAAAAAAAAAGTACCTCCTTGTCTTCACGCACCTCCAAGCCTGGAAGGGAACACAATGGCTCTTCCCACCATGTTTGCTAGATGCTCTCCAAAGCAACTTCAGAATGCCAGAGCATCAGCTGTAGAGCAACAGAACAGAGCCGTTGGACAACAGAATGGGGCCTCCACCCCTGTGATCAACTTCACCCCCACCTAGATCGGCTCCACTCCCCGTGATCGGCTCCACTCCACCTCACCATCGACTCCACCCGCCCCCGAGATCGGTTCCAGCCTGCTAAGGGCCTGGCTGCCCCATCTGCATTTAAGACCTCGTTTCACCGAACTTTTGAGCAATTCGAGATGACAAGCACTTCATTCCCCCGTTTAACTATAGCGTGCCTTTGCTTTTCAGCTTGATCTTTCTTCACAACAGGCCACTGGAGCCTCACATTAAAGGCCTGGCATTAGGCAATATTAAGACACTCTTTTGGAATGAACCAGGCAGGCTGGCGAGACGGACTAGAGTTGACGGATGGAGTCTGTGTGGCGAAGTGGCAGGAGGCTTCGGCACAGGCCCATGTGGAGGAGAGGCCCCGCCCCCCAGTTCAGAGGCCCTGCCCCCTCCACACTGGGCTCTGCTACGACGGGACGTCAGTGCATTCGATTCCCAGTGGCAACCAGTGATGGGCCCCATCCATCATGGCAGGTCAGAGCAGAAGAGCCGAAATGAGACTTCCTCTTGGGATTGCTGTGGGCGGATCGGAAAACCGCTCCGGTTGTGCGGGGCTTTGGGCGGGAAGGGGTCAAAATAAGCTGGTGCTGCCCCGAGGTTTTGGGGGTAGGAAACAGCAGAGTCGGCAGAGAGCATCACATCACATTTTCCGCTAAACCTCTCGCTCGGACGACTGGAATTCCTCTCCATCCAGGACAGAGAGAGGACTGCGGCACAGAATTCCGCAAGATTCCGACTTAACTTTGCATTGGGAATCCAAAAATGAGGAATTAATATGTTATTAAATGTTAGAAAAATGATCACACTATGTTTGAAGCAGAAGGATCGTGGTTCTTAAACCCTGAAGTATTTTTCAAAATACAAGCCTCAAATAGAAACTAATGATTATGGGAAAAACCTTCCATAATGCCCAAGAACAGGCTGTTCAAGTATGATTAATGTCGGTATAAACCATTTCTCAAATAAAATATTGCTGAAAGAAATAAGAGAGTCCATCAAAAGCTGCACCAGCCAGTAAGACTGTAGAAGGGATTTTGCAAAAGTGAAGTGAAATTTGATTCTGGTCTTCCTAAACACTTCCTTAGAGACGCATGAGTCAGCGCGTGTTGAGGAGAAAGGGCATGAGCTGATGGACACCATGGAATAAACAGAGTTATCAGTGTGTTCAGACTCCAGCCTGCCTCTCTGAACAGATGAGACACCCACAGTCTAGACAATAAACGGAAGCACATTTTCACTGAACCTTCTTCTCTCTCCGTGGGTTTGGTTTGGTGTTTTTTTTTGCATAAATTTACCACAAGTCAGATGAATGCAACACGAGGAGACTTTACGTTTGAGGCGTTCTGTCAGAATTACGTCACTAATGTTACCCATTATTCCTTGCAGGAGGAAAGCAAACCCAACAGGCACTTTTTAAAATGCAGACTATAACATGAGGCATTCCTGACAAAAGGAAAAACAGACTCCCAGCCAATGCAGAAGTTCAAACAACTGATTAAAAATGCTTCTTTTTCAATCAGCGAACAGCTCCAGGTGTCAATCCCAGTCAAGAAACAAGCCTGAACACAAACCATACAGCAGATACCACTCACATAACACAGTCCCCATCAAACACACACACCCACACACACCACAGTCCCCATCAAACACACACACACACACACACACCACACCACTCAGATACCTGGTAAGATGCATTAAAGTCCTGAATAAGCTCAATTGTAACACAGGCATAAAAATGCCAGGTCACTCAAAGTCAGCAGTTGTCCTGTACTCACCAAACCCAACACGGAAACCAACTTGATGAAAAATCACTGCAAATGGCTCCACTAATGACTGGAGCTACTCCGTGTTTGAAGGTCAGGGCTTGTGTGCTGATGGAGGAAAGCCCACGCTGACCCTGTCAGTAAGTGTGATTCAGACAAAACCAGTAAGTCATGGGGAGAGACGAACACAGTGTGTTATGTGCTTCACCACAAGAACAGCAGTGACAGAAAAATCGAAGGTGCCTCATCAAAGTTGTGGCTCAGCCAACGGTCCTTTTGAGCCCCTCCCCCAGGAAGTTAATCTCGGGTTTTCTTCCATTTTCTCCTTCTCCCCCATCACCAAACCACCGTCTCGCCACCACCAACGGCGTGCTGGCAGTCGGGAGAAGGAAGTTGTTGTTGGATTGGGAGTCACATGCCTGGAAGGGCAGCGTTCCTGGCTCCCCGGCCGAACTCCAGAAGAGCAGGAAATAAAACACAACAAAAACTAAACAATAAGAGGTGAAAACGGATGAAAGCTAAAAACATCTGTGGAGTGGAGGGCAGGTGGATGGAGAGCATGGTGGAAAGGGCCTCGGCTTTCCTCTCTCCTCCCCGTTTAGTGATGGATGGTTCTAGAGCGCCAGGAGCCGCTGCGTTGCTAGACAGGGGAAAGTTTCAGCGGAGGACCGAGCGCTGGTGCGGTTTCGCTGGTCGGAGAGGACAGCGTCGACGGCTCCGCAGAGACCTACGAGGACCAGGGATCATTAGAGAGCAGACACAAGGAATGCTGGGAGGTCAGAGAGGGGGAAGGATGAAGTCATTCCAGTCGCGGCTGCCATGGGCCTCGCAAGAACTGGGCATCTCCTGCTGCTTCTTTAACGACGTCTACAAACACACGGGATACTTTTACCCAATCATGGGCCCCAGGGCAGCTTGTTATTACATATTCATATACATATTCACTCATAACAACAAAGGCTAGGGGTACGAGTTCCTCCAAGGATTTCAACACAGTGTTTTGCTAGGGCTTAATCCACTTAAACAACGCTTCCTTACAGGAACCGTGAACAACAGCATGGAGAACAGACAGGCTAATAGGGTAAAGTGAGTAAACAGGGGGACGGCACACGTCACCAAACGCGCCGCTGCCAAGATTTAGTTAAGCTGCTATTTACAGCACACAGACTCAGGACGTCAGTGGACATTCTGAGTGTTACTGTAATGCCAAGTTCTCTCTCGTCTCTTCTGGGCCAGAAGACGCAGGACACGTAATTTGTCTAACAATCTTGTGCTCGAGCCTCCAAGAGAGACCGCGCCACAAATCCACAGCGAGTTTGGCCACGACAGACGAGCTGTGGTCACTCTGAGCACACGCAGGTCACGTGGACGGGTCACGTGGACGGGTCACGTTGACGCACACATTCAGTCGCTCTGGACCGATTTCAGCCGCGACACCTCCACAGAATCGGACTCCCGATCGGCAGTGACGGCGGGGGTGTCTTCCAGGCAGGTCTGCGTGTGTCTGGCACGTGCGAGACTGGCCAGCGCGGTACGTCCGGCGTGATCGATGGTCTGTGAACTGTATCTCCCCTTGACAGCTTGTCAGAGTAAACTGGCACAGTGAATTAACCCATGGAGAAGGGACTGGCGGTGAGAGAGCAGGGAGGAGCTTAGCAATCGGAACCAGACCCTGCTAATGCCTTAACCAGCTGACGGAGCCGACGTTTAGGATGTGGCAGATCCACTGCATGACTTGTGGTCCAGGCCCCTGGGCCCTGGACAAGCACAGAGGTCTATTAGAGAAGTGTGCTTGATATTCCGGACGTTTAAGGACGTGTCTGAGCGAGCTGGAAGATCTCCGGGATGGAGGTGTTGTTGCAGTGCAGGAGAGGACCAGAACACACCTGCATCGCCCACACACACACACACATCCGTCAGTGGTTCTGTCTCTCAAACGCAACCAATGAGGATCGTCGAGCCGACGGGATGTGGAGGGACCGCCAGACAGAGAACATCGAACACACCTCCCAGAACGACTCTGGCAAAAAGAAACATTCACGGAGACAGAGAACGGCAGGCCTAGCTGAAGCTCACGCGCCCTTCCAGCAGCACTGTGGGGGGGCAGGAGAGGAAATATACCCCACATACCCCCCTGAACCCTACCCATGACCCCCTGTGATTTGCTTCTAATATATTATCTGCATTCATGCCATTGTTTTTAACCACAATGCTTCATCATAAACACCGACTTCAATTGTTGAAGAAAATCTTTTTTTTTTGTTTGTTTGGTTGGTTTTTGAGTTTGAGTTTGTTTTCCACGACATGAAATGTTTGAAGTTTATTGGGTTGGGGGGGGGGGGGGGAGGTTCCAGCAGTTAAATTCAAAGTTGCCACAGATGGGGTTTGAACGTTGTAAAAAGCAAAGCGAGTCACATCTTAATTCGGCCAAAGTGAGTCAAAGTGAGTCCTGCGCTATACGCAAATAACATGAAACGACCTGCCCAAACACCCATGAGTCGCATGACACGACCTGCCCAAACACCCATGAGTCACATGACACGACCTGCCCAAACACCCATGAGTCACATGACACGACCTGCCCAAACATCCATGAGTCACATGACACGACCTGCCCAGACACCCCTGAGTCACATGACACGACCTGCCCAGATAGGCTGGCTTGGTTTGTTTTTCTTTCTGACCTCTAAGTGTGTGCTGGACAGTGTGAGGCATTTCATGGTGATATGAACTATGAACCCCGGCTGGCATGGAAACATTTCCAGCTCCTGTGAAGGGTGGGGGGGGTGGGGTGACTGGAGCCGAGCGTGGGCGCCTGCGGGCAGGAGGCAGCAGGCCTGGATCTCCACAACTGCAGGTTCCCGTTTCCCTCTAATGGGATCATTTATAATCTGAGTAATCTTCACCCCGGCACGGTATTCGCCCGCCGCACTGATTCCCCTCGGCCATTCCAACAGGAACGGTGCACACCGCGGAGGAGGGCAACCTCGCCCTGAACACTGGGCTCTACCAGAGTGTGTGCATGTGTGTGTGCGCCTGTGTGATGTGTGTGTGTGTTTCATGAGTGGCAGGGGCACTTGCCCATTAGGGATTCCGCTAACAGCCCTGTGGAAAATTCAGAAATTGGAAAACGAGCGCGGTCTGATATCCAAAACCACGCATCCTGAATAAAGAGTATTAGAAAATGAAGTCCGCAAGATCTGTTTAAAAAAAAAAAAAAAAAAAAAAAAAAAAAAAAAAGACTCTTATATATTTGAAACTTGGCTTCCAGCACAGAGGGCTCGTCAGTGACGGATTCTCTAGAAATAGAACTCAAAAAACAACAGCGTGTCTCTAATACCAGCCCGTCTCCACCGCCGGACCGGCCGAACCCTCTCATACGGTCCCACTGTTCCTAGTGTGCAACCTGTTTAGAGGCTCACGGCCCCCAGGAGAAAACAGGAAGTAAAAGAAGAGAGCAGGGATAAGAGACCAGAGGAGCAGTTTGAGGAGACCCTGAGAACCAAAACAAAGGGCCTAACCGGCTCCCCCCTTGGCCTCCGCAGAGCCTCCACCCACAAGGCTTTAACGAAAGTCATCGTGGCTATGACCTCAGCAACGGAAATGGGTGAAAGCGTGAGACGAACGCTTGTGTGTGTGTGCGCGCACATACGTGTGTGTGTGTGTGTGTGTGTGTGTGCGTGTGCAGACTGCAGAAGGGCTCTGTCTCTCTGGTTCATATTAAGCAGACTGTGTTGTGTCGGCGGCTGAAAGTGATACAGGCTCTTGTTTCCATGGGACCCGTCTGGGTGGAGACGCCCCCACATCAGCCCACGCGCCTCCGCCAGCTGGAGGTCGAGCGGCCGGAGCGCGTCTCCGCCAGCACAGCGCTACCCCAGCCGCCGCTCCGGCCCGGCGACGAAACCCCAGCCGGGGAAGCCTGTCTGGCGAGACAGGAGGGGGTTGTGGGTAGGCTGGGTGAGATATCGCGCGCTGCTCGGAGATGTCAGGCTCTAATGGCCGTCAGCTGGGAGCCTCTCGCTCTGCGTTTGGGGGAAAGAGTGCGCACCCTGCTCATGACCGAAACATAACGAGCATCGCGGCTTGTTACCGTGGACACACAGCTTTGTGAGGCAACACGAGGTCCCCTCATATTGTGACCCGGATACACTTCAAAACGTGAGTTAGAGTTTACATCCTGAAGTGCATCAGCGAGTCAAAACACACAGAGCATGTTATTACAGTGTTGTTTTACAGTGCTACTGTACTGAGATCACAGCTCCTCTCAAAATGTGTTTACTAAAGCCCCAAATCGGTTCACGGTGGGGGGAGGAAAAAAAAACAAAACACTAGAAACTCAAAGAATGAACAATAATTTCTATTCTGATGTGAAATGGAACCAAAACACTGAGTAGTTGATTTGGAGGAGTAGCTGATTTTTCCCTATTTTTTCAATGACTGCAATGGAAGGGAGTCTTTTTTTTCAAATAAAAAAGATTAACGATATGTCCTTCACCTCATGTGAAGGTCGATGATATTGTTCACCGCATGTGAGACCTTTCCAGTGACAGCACACCTTCAGTCAAAAACAAGCGACCTGCGTAGACGGCTCAGAGAATTCCACTGGAAAATCCATGGAAAAGCAATTCGGATTTAAAATTGGTTTCATGAGAAAAAGAAGGCAGCTTTGCATTTTATTCCAACTTTCCTGAAAAAGAGGGAAAATCTAAACAGTATAACTGTACATGTTACAACATGAGGAAAACATTAGTTTAGTAAAATTGTGTTAAAAAAATTAAAATGATTTACTACGGCTAGTAAAGAGAGTCAAAATTCTTTTTTATGGGGATATAGTGAGAGAGTGGTCTGTTGCTGTCAGAGAGCAGTATAAATCTGTGCACTTACAGTGACCATTAACAAAACTGTTTTCATTAATGAAAATGTGAAACACATCAGAAAGAGTGAAAGACAGTTACAAGCATTTGCTGCTATTTATAGACAAGATTTATGCAAGCATATGCGTAATTAATTTAAAATACATCTTCAGACAGTCGCAAATCAAATCCAGACATCTAAAGAGACCAAAAAAAGTGTGGAGGAAAAAGAGAGACCAGACACGAGATCCTGGCATTCGGAGCGGGCGTCACGCACTCGCACGCACTCGCACGCACGCGATATCACGGTGAACCGTGGGGAACGAGTAGATCCTGTGAGGCTGACCCGCGTGACTTCAGCACACATCGCTGGGCCGCGACAGGACGTCTCAGGACAGACTAAACACGAGTCGCGTTTAGAGGGATTTATGACGCCCCTGGAGCCTCGGTGGTGCTTTCACCATCGTCCTCGTGAAAACCTACGTCCATCGCAAGCCATCGTTTAGGGGAAAATCATTCTGCAGTTCGGCTAAGCCTCACACGTCTCACATCTGAATCTGAAACATTGACTGGGGGTGTAGACACGATTTAAACCCTATTATTTAATAAAAACCTAATATTTAATAAACCCTAATATTTAATATTTACCAGAAAATCTGAGAACACAGTGACAGCAGGAATTGGTCCAAAATCACACAAAACGACTTCAAGTGAAGGTCTGACTTTCAATATCACATCCCACAGCACCGTAAACCTGTCCAGGCTGGACATGGGGAATATTCTGCAGATTAAAACAGGCTCAAGGCTTTTGGGAAATTCTCTCAGACAAGGATGAAGCCACACCCTGGATTTGATTACACAGTTGATGTTGAGTGTTACAGCCCCAAGTCTCGAGCGATGCTCCTCAACTGTGCTTCCGTCTCCCACACCCTCCGTGAGATGGCAGGATCCCATCCCATGATTTGTTAAGCCACCATTTCTTAAGACTTTTTGTTAAGACACTAGTTGTCTATCCACGTTTCTAAGGATGTTTTTGTCATGTCTCAGTGTAGGTAAACCCCATCTGAAACTCTGAACACGTACATCAAGAGATGTTGGACGATACCCTTTACTGCAAATCTAAGTACATTTTGATGATTACATATATCAGTAAGAAGCATGCCTGCAGTTTCCCCGAGCATGAGGTTTGACCCGCCGGTCCAACTGAGTCATCTTTCAGGAAAAATGCAAAACAACACGCCACATATTTTTTATGGCAAACCTAACAGAGTCTTCAAAACACTTTAATGGTCAGGCCTGGTGCTGGTGGGGGATTCAGTAAGAAACAGGTGCCGGTCTCTGACTTACGGTCCCATTGGATAGCATTTTGTTTCCTTTTGCATTAAAAAGCGTGACTAAAACAGCCTGGTTTGATGTTGGTGGAGAACATGTGCAAGGAAGAGTCTTCACCAGTCCTGCTGGCTTCCTACCAGAGCTGGTCACAGTGGAAACATCCCCCAGCAGAAACCTTCAGTGCTCGGAGGACACTGCCCATGCCCAGCACTACCGTCCTCTCTGGAGGAGCAGGTACACCAGACGTTCCTTCATTAACCACTGATGGTCGTTTCTTCATCACTGTTTCAGGTGTGCTGGGGCACGTTTCCCTCATGTGTGACGCTGAAGAAGCATTTTGGGGCTGAACAACAGTCAGAACACGGTGATGGCAACACCAAGTGAGGATGAGCTCAGAGGAACAGACAACAACAACAACAACAACAACAACATAAACCACAACGTAACAACACAGACGGCAGCGGATGTGAACCTGGAGCCAAAAGTATCCAGGAGGTAGAGGGTTAAACGAGGGAGCGTCCAACAGGAGCCAAGAAACTCTCTCAGCTGCACTGCCCCCACAGCCCGCGGGGGTATTTACACGAGCTGGAGAGGGAGGGAGCGAGGGAGGGAGCGAGGGAGGGAGCGAGAGGCAGACAGAGGAGGAGAGCAGTGCCCCCAGACACTCCCACAGCCTATAAAGGCCCTGCTGGCTCACTCAGACTGGACGCACACGTGGATCTCACCGCAGAGCAGGAGCTGCTGTAGAGGGAGACACACACACACACACGCGTACACACACATATACACACACACACAGACACACACACACACAGACACACACAGACACACCGAGCCGAGCGGGAGCTGGAGTGGAGTGCAGCTGGAGGGGACGGAGCGAATGTCTGGCCCGCTGGTGCAGTGACGGACGCTGCTGAAGATCGGCGCCTTTCCTCGGCGATACCAGAACTTCCAGAAAAGCCCAGAACTTCACGTGGAACGTTAATGGCAAATCCAGTGGAGTTTAGCCGCTGCTAGGAAGAGTCGGGAGTCGCATGCACACAACTCTCCTGTTTTCCCCGTCGTGAGATCAATGCGTGCCTGCTTCTCCCTGCATCTGGGCCACGTCTGAGATCCAACCCAGAGACAGTTCCCGAAGTTTCCGAGCCCGGAAAAAGATGTCGTTTGCCATGGTGCGCCCGGCCCCGAGCCGCTACCTGTATTCCGAGATCTCAATGATGTCCGAGGACGAGGAGAACGGCAGCGAGAGCTCTGGTTCGGACGACCGCTCCTTCCGGCTGGACGCCTCCGGTTACGAGCTCAAGGTGGGAGGCAGGAAGCGGAAGCACGGCGTGGCCGGGCGCCTGCCGGCGGCCGTGACGGCCATCCCGGTGGTGGGCGAGGGCCGGCAGCGCAACGCGGCCAACGCCCGGGAGCGAGACCGAACAAACAGCGTCAACACGGCCTTCACCGCCCTCCGGACTCTGATCCCCACCGAGCCGGCCGACAGGAAGCTGTCCAAGATCGAGACGCTGCGGCTGGCGTCCAGCTACATCTCGCACCTGGGCAACGTGCTGCTGGTGGGCGAGGCCTGCGGAGACGGGCAGCCCTGCCACAGCGGCGGACCTGCCTCTTACCACCTCCACCACGGCTCGCCCGCCCGAGGATCGGAGAACTCCCAGCCCAAACACATCTGCACCTTCTGCCTCAGCAACCAGAGGAAAATGGTGAGTGATACCGGCGGCTCTCACACACACCCTGGAGGCTCTGTCAGACACACACACCCTGGAGACTTCACATCCAGATAAATAACTACTTTTTCAACTACGTTGTCCAAACGTCTTTCTAGAATCCTCCACAGTAAACTCCTGTGTCCTTATACACCAAGGAAAGCAGCTTCACTCCTGTTTTACTTCTGAAATTCCTGCGTGATAAGAGCTCTATTTATCAATATATACTACATTGAAAACGTTATTGCTGTCACTTATCCATGTGTGATAGAAACTTTCTGAAAGATCAGAATTCAGCAGAAAATGTACTAAACTGTCCCCCTAAAAACCACAAAAAAAAACTTTCAATATTTGCTGGTGTGTGTGAGCACTAGAGTGAAGGAGAAACTGTCAAAAAAAACTGTTAAAATCCACGTACAAGATGTGCATCCAAAATCCTGCCAAACTGTCGTCCGGATGACATTTAGCTCGGGGAGGGAATCTACCTGCGGATCTTAATAAGGTCACAGAGAGCAAACGCGAAGCTTTAGAACGGCACACAACACCCTGATCCCTGTGTACATTCAAACAAATACTGCGCTGAAATTTGAACAAGGTTTAACATTTTATGCAATTTCCCTCTGGGATCAATAAAGTATTTCTGAATCTGAATCTGAATTAAAAGATGAGAACCTCAGTAACCTGAACATGCTGGATTTAAGATGGAATTCTATTACTATTGAATTACTATTACAATTCTATTACTATTGAATTACTATTACAATCAACAGAGTTTCATATCCACTTCTGAATTACCACAAACAGTTCTGACAACAGCATGAAGGAACCAGTTGTAGAGTTTTGACTCTAGTCGTGTCCCACTAGAACTCTCACAACATCTTCATTACAGCCAGCGCTGCTACCGTTGCTGCTCGGACAGGCGTAACAAGAGACGAGATTATCCTCAGGCTAGCGGAGAAAACCCGACCAACACACGCCTGACGCTCAGCATACAAACACGCCATCCGTCTTCCCGGGGGTGGGTGGCGGTGACCTCAGCCCGTGAAGGCGACACCAAGGTGTATGAAAAATAAAAGTGTAAATCACGGCCTGCAGTGAGGACCACAATAACACCAAACCAAAAACAGAGAGGAAACCCACCGTTTAAACTTCCACGGCAAAGAGCGGTCAGACGTGAAATACAACTTGTGCCTGGGACAGTTAGATCCAGCCAGGAAGCTGGAAGGCTCGTAAGCTCAGTATATCACCACCGCTTCACACGTTTACCTCACAAAACCAGCACCATGGTACATATTTACCCCTCAACACCACCGCCTTTACCCCCCTCAACACCACCGCCTTTACCCCCCTCAACAGCACCGCCTTTACCCCCCTCAACAGCACCGCCTTTACCCCCCTCACCACCACCGCCTTTACCCCCCTCAGCACCACCGCCTTTACCCCCCTCAGCACCACCGCCTTTACCCCTCAACACCACCTCCACACCATGCGTTTACCCCCCCCAACACCAACATCATACCATGTGTTTATCCCCCAAAAACCTGAGGTGCCCCCAAATACTGTCCACTGAGAAAACCACAGGGAAACAAAGTTGTTTAATACACCGGCCAGGAAATACATAAACCAGCAGTAGGAAGGAAGCACCGACACTCAGTATAACAGCATATTAAACTATGTGTATGCAAGATGAATAGGCAAATGGGAGATATAAATATGCAAATGTAAATGTTCCGTGATTTAAATATGGGGCCCGGAGCATTCTGGGAACATCTGTTCCAGTCGCTTCCGCCACAGCACAATTCTGAGTGATTTACGTGCACATCCTGTGTTGTTCTATGGTTCTTCCTCACTGCCCAATTAATAACCCTGTCAACCTAAACATACTGCTAAAGCCCTCAGCTCAGACATAAATCAGTGTAAAGGGCACCATGCAAAAGGGAAATCATACTAACACACACACACACACACACGCACACATATATATTAGTATTGTTCTATACATACATTATACTGCAGTTACTAATGTATATATATAATGCAGTAGGACAGTGGAGGTATTAAACTGTAGTGAAGTACACAATATTTCCAAAGAAACCGCAGGCAAATGGGAGACATACATTATATATATAGACATACATCATCAAAGAAATGGATATTCTTTTTTTTTCTTCTATTGAGATTATATATATATATATATATATATATATATATATAAAGGAAAAATAGGAGAGAGTATTTCTATCAGCTTATTCTGCAGGGTGAACCACACAATAACTGAATGGATTAAGTGTTTAATTCCTCTAAATATGTCCGTCACAGGCCCAGCAGTAAAGGAGCCCCTGTACACAGCAGAGCACAAGGCCTGCAGCTCCCATACAGACAAAGACATTTGTGGGACATTAAACACTGGTTAAGCTTGAATCAAACAACACACTACGGACAAACTCCAAGCACATCATTTCCGAGTTGACCAGATCCGTCAGGTTAAACGTGGAAAAGAAAATGTCCGAATCACTCAAAGAGCAGATCAGGTTGCATGTTAATTACATGTTAATTACAGGTACAGAAACACTTCTCCGACAGCAGGCAGCAAATGACAGGCGATTGGTTAAGTGCGCAGAGCGTGAAGCGGTGCGTGAAGCGGTGTGGTGGGCGCTGGCGTGGGGGCGAGATTCAACCCGGATCGGGGCCGTCTTTGTAGCGAGGGCCGAGAGGCGGGCGGGCGAAGCTCCAAACCACAGCGCAGTCTTCACCCCTGTTTAGTGCTCATTACACCAGGCCAAGACTCTCCGCTTTGAGAGGAGGGGAAAAAAATACAAGGGAAAAACACGCCGGAAAGAAACACTTTGAGGCTGAAGAAAAACTCAAACGCTTCGTCTCTACCAACCTTAAAACGGCTGTGAGGCTGAACAGACGGAGGCCCGTCAGAACCACCAGCGTGGCCCAGCGGTGCCTCCATCACATACAGGCAGGCAGCCACCGCGCTGCACACAGCATCCAAGTCAAGAGTAAAAACTGATTTGTGCATGTGTTGGGGAAAAAAATTACCATAAAAATCTCTTCTCCCAGAAAAATGACACATCTGGCAAAGATTTAAGCCAGGGCTTAAACAGAATCAAGCCATCTGTGCATGTGAAGATGTATACTGAAAGCATTCTCTCTCTCTCTCTCTCTCTCTCTCTCTCTCCCTCACACACACACACCCACACACACCATAAATGCTTTATATTGAGGCAGAATTACTGGAATTAAATGTTAACAACAAAAGGAATTGAATAACAACAATAAAAGGTAGAAGTCCAAGATTCTCCTTTTTATTTTCAACTGTGTGTCCCCCGTACTTTCCTAAACACACACACACACACACACACACACACACGCCCCTTTAGAAGCAAGCACGCACGCACACATGTTTAGAAGCAAGCACTCCTCTTGCAACATGAAATAGTAGTTTAATAGCTTTAGCAGGTGAAGACAGGAGTTTTGAGTGGGGAATTGCTATACCGGATGCACAGGAGGGGGGTTGTTAGCATGCGGACGGGGCAGATAAGACTGGGAGCAGGCCGGGGGTTTAACAGTGCGCGTTCGAAACTGCCTGTACGTGCGTGGAGACCGTTAGAGACGCGCTTCAGGTGCCTCGTTTCCTCCCAGAGGCGGAGGCGGCTGAGCGGGTTGCTAGACGACCGCGTTCCCGGTCTGCGCAGATCCGAGCGGGATTCCTGCAGCACCAGCATGTGGAAGCGCTCAGAACAGCAGCCCGTGCCAACAGGACTAAACGTCTGACACATCCTGAGATTCTGGTACACGGCGAGATCCTCGTAAAGCCATCACAGATCCACCATCGCCTGGACATTTCTCTGGAACGTTCTGCCAGCACTTATCCAATCCAGTGCTACACAAAGCTAATATAAAATAAAATGCCAAGAACATTTTTCCCCCTTAACCTTTTAAAACTCAAAAAGTGATCAAAACTTTATTACTTAAACATGACACAATGTTGGCTATCAAATGCTTGTGTTATAAAGCGATTACACAGAGTATCTGATCCATCAACAGATGAAATTAAAAGGGGCAAGAGTTGTTGTTTTTTTTTAGGAAGGAAATTAAGTTAAGTTTTCTGATTTAGGAGACTTTCAGTAGTGCCCAATAACACACACACAGAGATTGAAACTGTTCAAGAATCAACTAGAGTTATAGTTCCATGCATGTGCACACACACACAGTCATTGTAATATACCAACATGACACTGTGTCTGAAGCCTGCGGTGACAGAATAAGGGAAGGGGAGAGAGAGAGAGATGGAGAGGGAGAGAGAGAAAGAGAGAGGGAGAAAGAAGGAGAGAGAAAGAGAGAGAGGGAGTGAGAGCGAGCGAGCGCATGCACACGCTAGAGAGAGAGACACACCAGCATAAGGCAAGAGGAGAGACACCAGCAGACAAAATGTTTTGTTGGCTCTGTATCTGAAGACTTTGGTAAGATGTGATGGGCCATGAGAACCGTTGGTAGTTGGGTGGTATAGTGAGGAACCTGTCCGATCGTTCCAGTGGAATCGCCTCCATACAGGAAAACCAGATTAGTCTGGCATAAGGGATCCCTAGAGTCTGTACAGCGGTGGTGTGGAAATGACAGTGGATTAAATAGGAGAGGCATTTGGGGTCCCGCGTGTTTATGAATGAGATTCTGTCTGACTTCATCAATTTAAGGGGTGGAAGGGGGGTGTATTTTGACCAAGAGGTCCACCCACATGTGAACAGCACCCTGGAAACGACATTCCTTCAGCCGCTGCTCTCTGCAAACAAATGGGGAAATGTGAGCCAGGTGTGTGTAGGTGTGTGTGTGTGTTAGACCAAAGACTGTAAGGTGACCACAGAAAAACACCAGGCGGCCCGACGCCCGCAGCCCTGTGTGTGTGTGTGTGTGTGTGTGCGGGGCAGTGGGTAAATGCCGAACAAATGACTGGCAGAAGTAACAAAGCATTTGTTAAATGTTTACAACTCCATGCAAAGTTTCCTTCTAATCTAATGTAAAGTTGTTGTTTTTTCTCATCGCAGAGCAAAGACAGAGAGAGAAAATCAGCCTTGAGAAGCTAATACAAAGAACAAGGACTCGCAGAGAACTGTGGACACAAGCCTTTGATGTATATGTGCAAATATTCATTCATATTTAATTCTACGTTAATAACCCTCTGGCCACTCAGTCACGGGCCTGGAGGAGGGGGAGGGCGCTGGCCGTCTGTGACGCCCCGGGTCTCCAGAGTGCTGGGAGAGTCGACCGTAACCCTTGGGAGCAGAGCAGAGAGCTCCACCAGACCAGAGCGCTGCAGCACGGCCCGGCCCGGCCCGGGGACAGGATACAGCACTGCAGCACACAACCGGACCATGAGGGAACCGGACTCTTCCGGACCACGAGAGGATGGGACTCTCAGTAAAAACGCCGCTAATATCCTGGGCCTGGACACGAGGAGCTGCACAAAGCTTGGATCAGCTTCAGAGACGAGAGTGTGCCTTTAACAAACCACTCCTGATATATGCACCAGCGTTTGTCCATTTGGTCAAACAAGACTGCATTTGGTAGTAACCACGCATCCAATAAATTAAAATTCCACATAATGTAATGTATAATAAATATGGAAAATTATCTATACTCCTTGTTGATTAAATTAAAAAAGAAAATCAATTCTTACCATTTTATTCTGAATATGTTTTCAAGCTCGTCAGCACTGTTCAGGTGGTGCCATTTCACCCCTCCACCTCAGTCATTTGGAACTACACCAAAAGAAAACTTAACACCAACAGATAAAGATCAAACACTACTGTTTTACGGTCTCTATCTGAAAAGCGTTCCCTCTCTGTCTAGGACACATCTGGTCAACCACAGCCCGTTTTAAAAGCCCCAGCCCTGTTCAGACTGGGGCAGTGTGAACAAACCTCTTCAGGTTATTCATCTATAGAGGTCGCAGCACCAGTCGTGGGTCACCTTACAGTTTTAGAATTCAAAACAATCATTTCTGTATATTTTCACTGCTTTCGTCCCACGCGCACACACTCTTTTCTCTCTCACACACACACACACACACACCCTCTGTGCTCATTACCAGAGGCATTTGTTTGCTAGTGTGTCACAGGTCCTACTGTACCAACCCTCACATCCATTACTGAGACTCCTGAACTTCACAGCACCAGCAGAGCAGCTGGAGCAGGAGATCTCGGCGCATGCCGTACAACACACACACACTCAGGCACGTACACACACAGGCCCCGGGAACGAACCAACACAGAGGCCTGAGGCTGGAAAGGGTTTCTGTTTGGAATTTATCAAACGTATCAAACTGATAGTAAAACACTCGTTACCTTCTATTCAGCTGTTCATTAAGAGTTTTGGTCAGGATTTTTTTTTTATTATTTTTTTTTTTTTTACTTTTTTACAGTTTTTAAAATTTTTGATGACCATGACCTGTTTGCAATTATAAAGGGGAAAAAATGAATTATATTTACAGCACAACACACTAAACATAAATAAAATGTTTAATAAACAGATAAACAGGCCAGGAGCTTTGACGTGGTGATGTCCTGTGAAATGATCAGCCAGCTCTGAGGGCCGCGTGTTTTATCTGGCTTTGGACAAAGTGCTTGTTTACTTATTTATCAAGTCCGAGTAACTGGAAACTTCACTGCCGTCAGTCTGGACGATTCGGCTCGTTCGTTTACTCACGACTCAGCTACCATCGATATCAGAAGCTCCTTTCTGCTGAGGAAAGACCTCAGCACTGGGCTGCAGTCGGTAATAATTACTTGGTCATTATGAAAAGAATAATTCCGTTTCTTGTCACTCTCCTTCATTTGTGGAGACCAAGTACAGCATACAGGTGTCTAGACTTCCAGTCTTGAAGAGGGGAGGGGGTAGAGCCTTCCCCAGTCTGACCTTTACCCTCCGCAAAAAAACAGACCAGACCCACCGAGGGGCCGCACGGCCTAACTGCGGGCTGGACGCGTCTACGGCGGCGCTCCCTGATGGCACAGATCCCTCTAGTCCCCAGACGGCGTCTGGACGATGGATAGCAGATGACGGGCCTCGGTTCGGTTCTGCGCAGCGTCAGCTCCTGCCGCTCCAGCCGTGCGGGGGAGCGGGGCTCTCGGGGGAGGGGGAGGTCAGGGAGGTGCGCGCTCGGCCCCGAAACCTCCGCCAGCCCGCCTTCCACAGCCCGCTTTTTAATTTCCACCATTACAGCGTAGGATCCGAAACGCGCAAGAACAATTCCCTTCGTCATTCCTGAAGCCCTTAAAGCCACGACCCAGTGAAAGGGCAGCCGCAGGTCGAGCTCTTATCGCCCGCGCTGACAAACCAAAGCTGACGTAAGAGCCCAGTTCCAGCGTGGCTGCCGTGCCATGATCGATAAATAAAGCTGGAAATTCTCGCCCACGAGGCTTTAACCTTGGAGGACGCGTGTGGAAAATTCACGTTTTGGCAATCCAGGTTTCAAATGGGATTTCCACCCGTCCTCTCAGCATCCGGTACATCACTCAGAGAAAGTCCTTATTTATTGAAAATTAAACATCTAATGATGCCCTGAAGCTTTGGCCACTGTGGACGTCGCCATGACAGAGGTGGAAGGTACAAGAGGCAGGAGATCACAACTTCCTGTTTAGACGTTAAGGACAAACATACCGATCATGTAAATTCTGTTCATTTTATATACTTTGCACACGCACACACTCGCGCACAGAGATGTCAGTTCTGTATCTCTTAACCTACTGCAGTCCACTGCAGTTACTCATCCTGAACGTTTGGACGAGGTGTGGGTAACTCCTCAGCACAGCGAGGACAAAATGGACTCGTCTTCAATATGTAGATCAGATCGTTCCTTCCCAGATTAAATCAAAAGTATGTAAAAACTTTAAATAACCCTTCAAGAAAAGCCTGGTTTGTCAGACCGGAGAGGCAGTGCGTGTGCGGGCCGATGAACCCCAGCTAGCGTTTCTGTCAGCGAGGGCTTAGGCGTTGAAGTGTCCTTCCTTCCTCCACACGGCTGGTGTGTCCCTCTCCTCGGCCCTCACAGGGACCTCAGACCACCGCCCCACCTCCCTACTTCACCCTCCCAGGTCCCGCGCTGGCAGGTGGTTTCAATCAGGCGTTTTGGCAGGACACACGCTGAGCCAACAGGGAGCCGTGCTGAAGACCGGATGAAAAGGAAGTCCTAAAAACAACGGAACGACAGGTGGCTGGTTTGGCAACGCTCGAAACGTCTCCTCTCCCTCCTCTCTCTGTCTCTCGATCCCCCCCACCGGTGAGTATTTTACCCAGCCACCCCAGCCTCCACACACCTGCGAGAGACCAGGTGGTTGTCCAGAATGTTCCTGATCGTTTGGCCTCACCGGCACTCAGGCTACGGTTCGCCCTGTGGGTTCATCACAGACCCCCCTGTTCCCACCTGCCCCCCCTAAAATCAGGACAATCACTCTGGATCAACATTCCCCCTCCGACTTAACAAAACACATCCCTGCTTCTCCTTAAATAGACTATTAAACAGAGATTTCCTGCTGACAGCACAGTGATAGGCCAAGATTCCGTATAATTTACTAGCGATCTGTCAATTTTATCACCCTATTGATTTCAGCAAAGCTCAGAGAGCCGAAAGCAGACCTCAGTATCTCTAGAAGGAACCATCTGGAAAAGGGTTTCACATGTGTCAGATTCACCAGTCTGTAGGTACATCTGCACCTGCTCCAGAAAGGATTCATCCAAGATATTATTTAGAGTAAACAAACAAAAATATTAATTTTTTATAAAATAATTATATTTGAGTATTTTAAAAGGCGTAGTTCTTTGCTCTCCTGGTGTTAACTTGCATTTTGACAGTGTTTCTACAGAAACAACCACTGTGACTACATTTAAATCAAAATAAACACACAAAAAAATGTGCATGTATGTGTGCACAGGACAAAGTAGTGGGGTCTGCATACACCTTACATTACACACACACACACACACACACACACACACACACACACACACACACACACACACACACACACACACACACAC
>JAOYMR010000004.1:8125969-8137393 GCA_025802075.1 Tenebrosternarchus preto | reverse complement strand
TACAGTCGTGTAAAGGAAGAAGCCTTAACGACGCTACAGTCGTGTAAAGGAAGAAGCCTTAACGACGCTACAGTCGTGTAAAGGAAGAAGCCTTAACGACGCTACAGTCGTTTACTCAACATATTGCAAATACAACATGGTGATAACACCACTGTCATGGGTTTAATCCCCATGGAGCACACGTATAGTCTCACTGAGAATTACGTCACTTCAATAAGCCATGTCCACCTGGGCAGAGCTAGTCTTAAACTGTGATCAGGACCTCCAGCCTCTACACAGCAACCACACATGCAAACAGGCAGGAACTTCAGCTTCACCTCTTCGTCCGATGTGTCCTGGTCATATTCGTCCACCTGAGAAGGCATCTCCAGCCCGCTGGGTCGGGCAGACGTGACTCTCTCCACTTGGCTGTCGTTCTCTTCACCCAAATTCTGCTTCTTTGGTTTCCGTTCCTTTGACGATTTGCCCACAGTCTGTGGAAAAAAAAAAAGGAAGTCACAACATTATAAGAACTTGAAGATGCCAAACAGCACTGTATCATCATCATCAACGTTTAATGAACAATCCATCATCATCAACGTTTAATTCGTGAAACAGTTCAAGCGCTCTTAAAAGCAGTAGCCTTTATTCCTGGCAAGATGCAAATCAAAACTTCAAAACACAACAAATCCCCCCGGGGCGCAGATGGTCGAACGTTTAGCGGCGCAGAGATGCGTCCGACAGCTGGGCGTTCAGGCTGGAGTGTTCCTTCACTGCGGCCCTACGGACTCAACAAGCCTGTTCCCCCTCAGATAGATCCATAGAAACCAGCTCGTAAGTTCAAGGAGAGTTCAAGTCAGGTTAGTCGTCCTTCCTACACAGTAAACTTGAATAAGATATCATTTCTTCATCTTCAGTTTGTATACACTAGTATAAACCGTTTCTTCATACACCACCACCCTGACGCTACATCAACTTCTAGCAAGTTAGAAGGATAGCAAATTGTAAAAATAACATTCTTCTTCTTAATGCCTAAAACAGTCCAGACTGTCTGGTAGAACACCCATTTGGACATAAATTAGCCAAGTCATGGTTAGGTCTTCAGTTGGGTTAGTTGGTTAGTTGTTCTGCGATCAGAATCATCTCTACATCCAATCTTGGGGAAAACAAAACTGTTGTGTTTCACTCTAATCTATCAATTGCTATTCACAGATTAACAAACAACCACACCAAAAAGAAACAAAAGCCATTTTCAGTTTCACAGGCCTGAATCCGAAGCCTGTCGCAGTGCCTGGAAGAACACAGCGATGTTCGGCTGCTGTTTATTTTGGCACACAAACGTCCTGTGTGTGATTTACGCACGAGCCACTGACCGGCAGCCGCTGCACGGGGCGGCAGGGATGAAAGGCCACAGCTGTGGGCTTTAGCTGCACGACTCGCGCCGCCCAGGGATCCAGGGGCCCTGGGCCCTCAGGCGGCCCGACACACGGACACCAAGCTCAGGCCTGCGGGCGGCGGGAAGCAGGTGAGCAACCTGCACCAATTTATGGGTCCGCAGTGTCCCAGGACCCTTTGCTGCACGGTACTAAGTGAAACACTTCCTCCCTGAAGCCTAGTTAAACCACATCAGGCCAGCTGAGCTGTTTGAAATGGATGGCCTACAGTAAACTGGGGGACAGACGCACCCCCCCCCCTCCACTGCATCCACTGTCCCTGAAGAGCTAAACACAAGGTGAAAAGGACTTAAAGAAAAGGGAAAACGCAGAGGACCCTGCTCTTGTCCAGGCCATTAAACTGTGGACTCCAACAGGCCGGAAGGGATCGCGATACACACGCGTTTCTTAGAGAAGCGATTGCTCTGCTCTGCTGCTAAGCAGTTGATGAGGTGTAAGGTCACACCAGAGGAACAGACCCACCCCAAAACCAAAAACTCCTCGATACCAGACCCACCCAACCCAATAAGACTGTATTTGATCACAGACCCTCCTAAACAACCGATCGACCGAACCCTGATCACAGACCCTCCTCATTAACAGAACCGCCCACAGACCCTCCATGAAAACAGACCGACTCTGTCACACCTGGTCCAGATAGTCAAAGACAATTTGATGGTTCATGGAAGGAGATGAACTGCAGCGGTGTAGAACTTCAGGAGATGGGCTGGTTGGCTTCAAATGCTAATGTATCCAAACCTAGTTCTAAAACCAGGAGCACTGGTAGCTACTGATCAAGATTATAGATTCTTTCTAGAGTATATCTTCAGACAGATGGCATAAATTTGTTCCAACGCTTCTACAACTTTGCTGTCTCTAGTTTGAAATCAACAGCATATAAAATACAATCAGAAGTATCTATATACGTCTATATCTGTGCTATGAGGGCCACTATAAATCGTCTGTGGTGCATGATAAACAGTTCCAGTCCAGGAGTCCATTTAAAAGAAAGAAAGAGAGAGAAGATGGGAAACAAATGTGGCAGTGTGTACAATATGTACACTTTAGATGCCTGTACAGTTATGAATCATCCAACTCAGAACGTTCTGACAATGGTTTGGAGCACATCTTGTGTGGGACTGAAGCCAGCGAGCTTCAACACATCCGTTCAAATCTGAACACCTCCAGCAGAGCTTTTGAGCGCGCGCGTGCGCGCGCGCACACACACACACACACACACACACACACACACACACACACACACACACACACACACACACGACATGTTTTTAATGTGTGTTGGCTGACAGTCTTCCACTCATCAGTCCTCATGTCTCCCATTATTCTGGTGCTTCCCGTGAACTGCTCAACTTAATGACTGAGCCAATCAGAGGCCACTCAGCACCCTCACTGATACCCAATTAACATTGTAGCTAACCAGTTAAAGCCCCGCCCCAGTCAGCAGCACCTTCTCCATTGCAGCTCCTGCATCCACCTCGGTCCTGTACCTCGTCCAGTCTGAGAGACATCCCACGTCTCAGCCGATGGAAGCAGACCAGACGTGTCTGCAGTGCAACGCTGGTGCGTGGGTGTGAGTTTGGAAGAAGACGAAGCCTTCCTGGTAAGACGAACCCCGCTTCGCTCCCTCCCCCTGACCCAAACCCCCTCCTCCTGCTCCGTCTTTCCGCCCACTCGCCCGGCGCGAGCGAGACCGCCGCTGGATCGGCGCCCCTGTTGCCGAGGTGGAGGGAACCCTCGCAGGGATCATAAACATCCTCCAGCAGCCACATGAACTTCAGCCTGCTGTGCATCAGATCCCAGATCATGCAAGGCCCCCAGAAACATCAGGGGGGGGGGGGGGCAGTTGGGGGTAGGTGTAATGGATTAAAAACCTGAACATTGCAGCCCACTCACTACCCCCAGCTCACTACCCCTTGCTCCAGACAAAAGCTTCAAGATTTGCTACAGTGTCCAGAGATCAGAGACACATGACTTGATCTGGTGGCATCTAAGGCCTCCAGGTGTTGCTTACATCACCATAAAACATTAATACTTTTTTTGAAGTGATGAAAACGGAATTTGACAATCCATATTATGGACAGATTCAATAAAGGGAAAAAGGTTAATAATTGAATAATAAAAAAAGTATTTTTTCAAAAATGGAAAAAGCTTGTGTCAGCTGACCACTGTGGAGGTCAATCTCACACAGAGCTGATGCAATGCTGTGACCTCATTCTCCCTCATGACAATCAGTGAGTTATGACCTTGAACTGACTGAAGACATTTTATACAGTTGACATAGACTCTAAACCTTTTGGGGGGAAAGGCAGGACAGGACACATGGCAAGATTCAAACAGAATCACAGAAAACCTTGGCATACAGAGACAAATAATGAAAGGCAACTTTTACGTGTTCACTGCCACTGATGTCCTGCTGGGGGCAGCAGTGAGAGGGCCGGACAACAACGGAGCCAACTGAGTGCCTGCGCTGGGGACCATTAATGTCAGCTGAGTGAAGAATGGTAAGCGTGGCTCATTTACCGTGGACTCTGATGGCGTTATATCTCAAACGGACGGATGCCATGTGACTGGGGCTCATTGGTTCAGAAACACCAGGACAAATGAAAGGACTTCACTGTGCAAACCTGATCAGGAACGTGGAAAAGCCGCTCTGTTGTGATGGAGCACGTTTCAGCCTTCGCCCGTCTCTATAAACCTTGTGATTCAAAGAATCTAAACAGATTTTGCAAGATTTATCAGTCCTATGTTGATAAGAAATAAAACAGAATTTGAAGTCTAGAAAGTTATTTACATCATTATTATAATTATTTTTGTATTAACAGTTATTTTTTAATTATTATCATTATTTATATATTTGGCAGTCAGTTTCTAGATTGAGAGCTTAAACTGTGAATGTGGAAAATATTCCCACTCATCAGCGCTTAAGAAAATTCCATACAGTGCTGCTTTGTTATTCTAGTGTGGTAGCAAGCAGTGATTCTCCAGACTGTCAGAACTGAGCCAGGAATGAATAGCAAGGTATACTCTGGAAAATAACCTGTGTCCAGTAACCCTGAGTATCTCACCGATCAATCTCCTGTGATATTAGCATGGCTGCTCAGTGAGAAAAGCTTGCACCAATCGTAACACCACAACATTCCTGCTATAGTTTATGAAAGGACATCATACTTCTGTTAGGCTGCTATTAAAAACAAGAGAATTAACGTTTTGATGAACGGAGAATTAAGCAAAAACATTGCAGGAATCAGTTTTTGGAACCTTTTCGATGTGTTCACAAACATATTAACCACTAGTCCTGTGAGAAGTCATAGTAAATTAGTGTTGCTGTTAAACCAGTGTACCTAAAGGTGAAATGTCATCACTTCTACACAGTACGAATGTCCCTCATTTATGCACGGATGGGCAGCATTAATAACCATCTTGGGTTTACACATAATGCAACCCTAGTGTTTCTGTAGATCTCCAAATGGGAGAAATACAGGACTTTCAGTGCTGGGTGAACCTTCACTTAACATGCCATATATTTCTTGGACATCCATGCAAGCCAGTCTAGGTGAAATCAAACCAGACAGCAGAAGATCTAGATATTACCACCTGCTAATTTTCAAACATCTACACTACAGTTCATCTTGAAAAGAAAACCTGACATACTGGAGATAATACCTGGAGTTTCTGTACTCTGTCAGAGAACTGTATGGATGTTTCTGTTCCACTCTTCAGTGCTTCACTAGTGTTTGCCTCTTCTTCTGCAGATTCTGCTACACTGTTTTCTTCTTCATCGCCGTCATCGTCATCATCTTCATCATCATCATCGCTTCCAGATTCTTCAAGCCCAGAGAAGACACTTTCCTCGCTGTCTGAGAGATCGTCGTTCACGTCGTCGCCATCATCAAGACGACTGGCTTCATTAGCGCTTTTGTTAAACAAGGGGAACTAAAAAATAAATAGAATACCAGCTTACAGTGCGTTAAGAGCAAAAAAAAACAATCGGTACAAATTAGTACAAATCATACAACTTTAAAATCTTCTGGTTTACTAATCACTTATATAAAGCATACGACTAAATAAAATGTTGCAATTACAATTAAATACTTTTGTGGGATAAGCCTAACCAGCGAAATAGACAATCTTGCTATACCAAACACATGTTCTGGCGACAAACAACATCACACAGAGGTGTTTTTTTTTTAAGAGAACCTGTACATGACATCAACGTTGAAGCAGTTGTTAGCAGTTAGCTAGCTGACTATTCAACCTCGCGCAACATAAGTAGATGTATGCATTTAGCTGTTTAGCCCTTTTCAAGACAAGCTAACGAACGACAGGTAGATAGAATTCTCGTACCTGTT
The DNA here is from genome assembly GCA_025802075.1 of Tenebrosternarchus preto. Lineage (NCBI taxonomy): Eukaryota > Metazoa > Chordata > Actinopteri > Gymnotiformes > Apteronotidae > Tenebrosternarchus > Tenebrosternarchus preto. The sequence continues at coordinate 8,131,611 of JAOYMR010000004.1, read as the reverse complement.
CTTCGTCTTCCTCAACGTTTCTCTTTTTTGCTTTAACTTTACTCATTGCGCTGTTTTGCAGTACTTTAAATCCCGTCTCAGACATGCTGGTGCAGCAGTGACCATGTGGGTTTGATGAGGGGTCAGAGGTCAAAAGTCGCGTAAACGTTGCCTTGAATGTATTGAGAAACCTTCGATAAAAAGTATTGATCACATACTAAACATTTAATATTTGTTGCTTTAAGAAATTACGTCAACAATAATAACTTCATATTTTATTATTTTCTCCGCTAAGGTAAAAGGTCAAAGGTTAGACATTGGACAACGTTAGTAAAGAAATATCTACCAAATCAGGAGTTCTATAGAAGAGCATCTGATTTTAATAGCAAAACTCGGAGGTCTTACCGCAACACTTTCATGCACACACTTGTTTTTCCTTTAGGTTTTTATAGAATTTTAAACCCTTTCGAGTGACGTCACAAAATGGCGACTACCATGCGTCTTTGCGGCGGCTGTTCCTACGCAGTTCGTAGAAATGTCGACATGGTGGAAACTTCCACTTCTTATACTTAATAATAACAACTTAACGCGTGAATACAAACTGAATTATTTGACTGGGGTAAAGAAGTGCAAGAACAAGGAAAGTAATCAGAGCGTTATTGGCAACAAAACTACGTTGGCAGACGAATTCGTACTTTGTTAACGGTTCTATGATAGCTTATCTAGCTAGCTCGCTAATGCCGTTGCTTAGTTAGCAAGCAAAGTAGCTAGCATAGCTAACTTAGTCTGTTCACTCTGCTTGTCTTTTAGATAAAGACTTGGAAAGGCCATCGTTATTTTTAGTTCAGATATGGAATTCCATACTCCCGGATCTGGTGGAGTATTGGTGACAGCTAGCAATGTTCCCGCTTTTCTTACAAAGCTTTGGACGTTGGTGGAGGATCCAGACACCGACCCCTTAATCTGCTGGAGTCCTGTAAGTTGTGCTGTCACAACTAATTAGGGTAGCATTTATAGAGATAGAAGTATTAGCTAAGTGATCGGTTATAACTGTTCCTCATCCTGCTAAGTGAAGTCTTTCACAGTTGTATCGTTTTGTCATTTATTTGTTTATATCTAACGTTAGCTATATAACCTAGCTAGCTAAACTAGCTATATTCCGTCGGATTGGGTAAACTTCGGTAGGCGCATAAAAGCATTATAACGTTGCGCTAGCTGCTATTTCGGTATTCGGTCGGGCTTTTTTTGTTAAAAAAGTTGATGATAAGCGTTCTGGTTAGCAATATTGTCTAAATCTTGTACGTAAGCAAGAACTGCACTGCCCACTAATGTGTCATTAAAATGAAACTTCTGACTTTGTTCTGGTTGTGCATTTAGATAGGCCCATGGCCCTCTGGAGTCTAAACTAAAAGGCTTCTCTTAGACAGACATCTAATTTCAAATTAAATAGTGTCAAAACAGTATGGTTTATGAGCAGCAATGTAAAATGGAGCCTCCTGAAGTGTCCATGATTCAGCACTACAATGTTGTTGTTTTTGCATACATACATGCAGAAAAAGAGAGATACATTCTCAATTGTCAGTGGCACGTGAAGGCATGTGTGGAGAGCACAGGGAAGACTGCTGTGATTTATTACAGTTAGATAAAAAAAAATAATTTTACAAAACCATTGATGTCTATTTGTGAAATAGACTTGTGTATTTAGTTTGTAAAATCACAATTAAGGTGCCCCTGATTCAAGATTCACTCAGACATGGAAGCGCATGTCTCTTTATTTATTAATGATAAAGCCAAAATCATATGAGCTCCGCTGCTTTACAGTCCAACAAAAAAAAAACTTAGGCCCCCTTAGAATTTAATATTTTACTGTGGAATTGTTTGTCTTATGCTGTATTAATTGAGTTTAGGAGTTTTCTAAACTTTTAATTAGCGAGTGTTCTTTGGGAAGGTTGAATGCAGATATAATAAAACATGAGTCATCCAATCTCTCAACACATGTAGGATGTTTTATCATCCTGCATGTAGGCCTATTGGAGATTGGATAACTCTCACTGTTATGCATTAGTATGTGGCTAGTGGTTATTTGTAAGAGAATTTCCACTTCAAACTGATAATATTTGTTTTAGGAACATCGTTTGATGCTGGAATGTACTGTTTTCAACTGGATGGCAAAGGTGATGTGGCTGATTTGTGTTATATTAAAGTATCTCACTGAGTGACTCTTCAGTGGGATTTGGGGTTTCTGCACTATCGGAGCCCAGGGATGTTTTGCACTGGTTTGTGTCAGTGCTAAGATCTGCCATGTAGTTCCCTATATCCTTTCTTTTAGTTGTTGAGTATTTAGCCTTCACCTTATGTGCAGGGACTTCATTCACTGAGGTTTTTCAGAAGAGGTGGTTATTTCTGAACAGTAGAGGCTTCTAGTGTTTACGCTCCTCATCAAGAAGTAATGCAGGACAAAGAATTCCCAGCTGATCAGGCCAATGCAGCTGGTGCGCATCTGTGTAGAGAACAAAACCATTTCGAGTCCATATCCCAGTTGGTAGTGAACTGAGCTGATGCCATGCCAGTTGGACATGCACGTGTGATGAAGAAGCTTGGCTTAGCTTGTCATAGAATGGTTTTGTGGTCTGGACTCCTCTGTCTAGTCTGCACTACTTTATAGCCAGTGTTGATTTCAAAGGGTCAAACCAAGAGCGACATTTTGGACAAGGAATCTTGCGTTAATTATTTAACTGTATTAAGTCTAATAACAATTTGTACCGACTTATGTTTTTTTGAACTTCTTTGATCTCTACTGACAGATGCCGTTCTGTTCTCCTTTCTAGAATGGAAACAGCTTCCATGTGTTCGACCAGGGCAGGTTCTCCAAAGAGGTGCTTCCTAAGTATTTTAAGCACAATAACATGGCCAGCTTCGTCCGGCAGCTCAATATGTGTAAGTGTGCAGAGCACATCTTTATACTGTTGGTCCTGTTTTGTTCCTGTTTTTTTGGTGATTAATAGAAAGGTCTCCACAACTATTCAGTTGTCCTTTCACTTTTGGTTGGCTTTTGTTCAGTTAGTTTGTTAATCTTAGCTAATTTGTGGGCTATCCTAAAGATTACTTATTTATTGTTCAATTAATTAAACAACTTACTCTAAATATAACAAAGTCTCAGATTCAATATTTTATTCAATTGTTGTCAAGAAAAAATGAACATGAAACAAAATATGCTCTACAGTGCATTGTTTTGCAGTGCAAATAAACCCGTAAGTTAATATTTTAATATTCATTTCTACATCGCTGCTATAATGTAGTAGTAGCAATAATAATAATAATAATAATAATAATAATAATAATAATACACTATCATAAAAGTACTGTCCCTCACATCCAGTCTCAGTATCCTCAAAAATTCAATATCACTGTATGTCAGAGAACTGGAGAATCAGTATTTAAAACTCAAGATAGTTAAAATGTTTTTTTTGTTGTTGTTTGTTTTTTTGCCCTGACAGGAGAAATATGCAATTAAGTTATTCATTAGTATTGTATTTTTTCAACAGCTGAATGAAATGATTAACAGAAAATTAAACGCGATGATCTTTGACATTAGTTTTCACCTTCTTACATGTTACAGTAAGAAAAAATCTAAAGCGCCTACATGACGCCGTTAGCTACATGATAAATAGTGTAATATTATAACAGCAGAACAGAAATGACTTTTAACATTACAGTGATAATGAAACATTTAGAAAATCAATTTTAAGCATCTGCTACTACCGATCACATTGTTTGGGTGGCGACAAAAACAAAACAGGATATATTTGTTGTCTTTCTGCTGTCCTGAGAAAGTGCCCCGTGATGTGCGCTTCAAGTCTTTCGTAGCGACACGCCAGCACACGTTATACAAATCGATAGTTTATCTATTCGACTACGTGGGTGTCAGCGATGGGTCGCCCCAGCTGGGATCGTCTGTGGTACACAGTCACAGCAGCATTAGTACTTGTACTGTGAACCAGGTTTGCAAATATTAGCCTCGCTCAGCCTAGAAGAGAATGAACAACACCATTAAGTACTGATCGGTTATATAAACAGATTGTGCTCAGTTCGTATGTTTTTGTTCAGAGCTGAACTTGGTGAGTGTGTGTGAAGTGCAACATGTTTGATAACTCTTTAACTCCCTTTATTCCAAACGGTCTCTGTCTGTGTTGTCTTCAAACAGATGGTTTTCGCAAAGTTGTTCATATTGAGCAAGGTGGACTTGTGAAGCCAGAGAAGGATGATACAGAATTCCAGCATCCCTACTTCATCCGCGGACAGGAGCACCTTCTAGAAAACATTAAGCGGAAAGTGACGACAGTAAGTCTGTTCTACTCTAAGAGGAAGTGACTGCAGAGAGTGTGTTAATTACTCCTAAAGTTCCTTCCATTTCACAGCAGAATGGCAGTTCCTGGACTAAACATCTGTGCCAAGATAATGTGGTCATTCACTATACAAGATATTAAATTCACTCAAAGCTAGTGGGTCACTTACAGCGAGTGAGTTCTGTGGTCCTACTGTAGTGTTGAGTTCTCCCTGCCCTCAGCCATGGTGCTGTTGGTCTGATTTCGAGGCTCAAACGGACCTGGATTCGGACCAGAGTCTCAAACTCGACTGGCCGCTCCGGCAGCGTCGTTCTCTCTGCCATTCAGTCGCACAAACACAAAACACGAGCCGATTCTCTCCGTTGCTTTGCTCTCATGCTGTGCTGGTGTTCATCTGCAGGTGTCCAGCATCAAGCACGAAGACATCAAGCTGAGTCCGGACGATGTGACTAAGATGATTTCTGACGTGCAGCACATGAAGGGAAAGCAGGAGTCCATGGACTCTAAGATCAGCACCCTCAAACAGTAAGCACCACTTCAGGACCTTCTCACCCAGCCCCACCCGAAGGCTTCAGGACCTTCTCACCCAGCCCCACCCGAAGGCTTCAGGACCTTCTCACACTCGCCCCTTTCTGAGCTCTTACTCCCCCTTTACACACATGGGAAGTTCACTGATTTTAGAAAAAAATCCTTATGACTTTCATAATCTCTTTCTCTGAAGATCCTTATTTCTACAACCCAGGATCTGTCACCTCAGGAAGGTCCTTGCTAAGAAACAGTATATTAAAATGGAATATTGAAGTGTGGCCAGCACCAGTACGGAACGCTTTGTGTTCTTTATGCATATTTGAAGATTCCAGGGAATAACTGTAGCAGTACCCTCTTCCAAAGAAGCAGGGTGTTTTGGTACGAAGTCAGCTGTAACACACACACACACACACACGCGTGTGTCTGTCTGTGTGTGTGTGTGTGTGTGTGTGTGTACACATGTGCACACAAACACACGTATGTTTTTGCTGTGCAAGCAAAGTGCTTCTGAAGTTCTAGGAGGAGGAACCATTTTATATTAGAAAGAGCAGATGTTGAAATCATAATGTTCATTCCATGGGGTTCTAAAGTTATGTGTGTGGATCAGTTCTTGTTTTCTTGAGTTTCCAAACTTACTGCTGCCAACACATAGCAGTGCAAACCACTGATCTGTAATATAGAATAATAATGTAGCTCTATAATATATACATCAGTGTAATATAGAATAATAATGTAGCTCTATAATAAATGCATCGGTGTAATATAGAATAATAATGTAGCTCTATAATA
>JAOYMR010000004.1:8074996-8090394 GCA_025802075.1 Tenebrosternarchus preto | reverse complement strand
TGGGTAACAGAATGACTGCACCACTTACACATCACCAGTATGTTAGTAACAGAATGACTGCACCACTTACACATCATGTAGTGAAGATAAACCACAGAATATCAATTGAAAATTCTATTAAAAGATATTACATTAATTCATATATTATTACATTAGCTCCTCTTAATTTACAGTACTTACCTTTACACTATTTACATTAATGCTGACAGGACTGGACTGACCCAACATGATGTATGTTATTTAACATGTCTATTCTTCGTGCTTACATTTGAATATTATTAGTAATTCATGTTCATTCATGTTTTACAACCATCCCTACATAACCGATCATGTGAGCAGACCCTGGTGAGTGTGAGAGGATGTTTCAATGAGGAGTGCAGAAACACAGTGTCGAACTTCCTAACACACAGTTTTAATGGGGTCTTACCTGTGGCATCCATTTCAAGTGAAGCTTTAGATACTGCATCAGTATCTGGAATGGCATTGGGAAAAACGTAGTGTGGTGTTTTACAGAATTTATGACTGAATGCCTTTTTTAATGTTCAGTATGAGTAGCTACTGGTGGCCTTACCAGCAGAATCACTGTCTTTGTCTGATATTTCCTTTGTCTCATCTGTGGAAATTATAAATGAATGAATGAATGAATGATTGAATGAATGAGTCCCTCTCAATCTCCCTCTCAATCTCACTCCCTCTCAATGTCTCTCTCACTCACTGTCTCCCTCTCAGTGTCTCTCTCACTCTTTCTTTCTTGAATGTTTAGAAATATGGGCTGTACCTCGTAGAGTTTCAGATGATAATTGCTCATCAGTGCCATCTGCTGTTGAGGAAAAGGACTTCATTAGGTCACAGTTTCTCTTTTTTCTTTTCGAGCATGCAGGGCCATGTTAGATGCCACATAACCTTTCACTAACCTGAGCGATCTTTCACATCTGATTCTGCTGCGTCTGGTGTTTGAAACAAATGTACAGGGTGTAAATTGCTGTTTCTGAACATCTACAGTCAGTAACATCTCATTTGCAAAGACATATGTGGACTCACCAGAAACATCTGCATCCTTCTTATCTGTGGTCCCTTCAGCAGAATCTGGAGGAAACCAGAATTTTTTTTTTTTATCACAGTCAGAGATGCTACCAACAATTTCATTGTTAATGGGTTTTATGTTTAGAATTTTATGTTTAAAGGGCTTAAATTCAAAAGTATCATATTTTACATTATTCATTACATTATTCTTTACAGTATTTTTTAAAGTATTATACATTGCAAAATTGTGGTTTTGCAATTGCTGTCATTATTTTCTACTCATACCAGTAGAATCTGGAGCACTGGTGGTTTCGTCTTGGCTTGTGACTGCTGAAATGAACCCCAGCAGTACGTTATGACAACCTGAATGAACCCCAGCAGTGCGTTATGACAGTCTTAATGAACCCCAACATTACATTATGACAGTCTTAATGAACCCCAGCAGTACGTTATGACAGTCTTAATGAACCCCAGCAGTACGTTATGACAGTCTTAATGAACCCCAGCATTACATCATGACAGTCTTAATGAACCCCAGCAGTACGTTATGACAGCCTGAATGTCATTGAAATATATCAGAACTAAACTGGGGATTTCAAAGCTAACAGTGATACTTACTCTTAGAATCTGACTGCACTGCATCTTCACTTTTGACCTCTTCAAAAAGATAAAAAATATGTTTTAAAACATAATAAAGTTTTCCTTGCTCAGGGTGGTTCATTGTTCAGGGGCAGTGGTGTTATGCTGTCAATGATCCCCTTAGAAAAGGGTCCTTTTCAGCAGTATATGGACACATACATGGTGGGTTGTTAGTACTACACCATAATAAAACGAGTCATAAATAATCAAATTGACTTGAAAGGACTGAGTATTGCGGTCTGTTTGTGCTTCTTAATGTCCTTTACTCTGCCAACTCCCATCCCTGACACACACACATACCCACCCACCCACACTCACACACACACTCACACACACACACACACACACTCACACACACACACACACACACACACAATTCAATCTAATTTAATGCACTTCCTGGTTTGAAGGTTACATATTGACAGAGTAACGCCCTGTGGTCACAGAGAGCCTGTGACGACTGCTTTCCTAAAGCCTTAAGAGGGTCTGTAATGCAGGACAAACTTACTCAGCTGACAAAAGGCAATTCATTCAGCTTCCTAGAAAGAGTGATGGTTACTGACATGCAGCTGACCATTTGAGGTAAATATTAGACCACTGTGTACTCTGGTAGGGTGTATTTCATGGGTGTATTTCAAGTATCTTTCGTTTTTATTTATTTTTTACACATTTTAAATTCAGTTTTAGATCTAACTTGCTGATTTTAGATCTAAGTTGCTGGGTTTTTTTGTTTGTTTGTTTCTGAGATCTTACCTGGCTTTTCTGTAGTGTCAGCTGAAGAGTCCCTTAGACCTGAAGTTGGAGTAACACATAGTGTAGAGAATACAGTCACACAGTGAGTGTTCAGAATAGTCTGCTCCAGCAGTTCCCCTCACTGTGTTGCTCTCTCTTTGTTAATTTTCTCTTATTAATTATTGTTATTAATTATCCCTTAAGCCAGAAGATGGACAACGAGGGAAAAGTATTAGCCATGCTAATCTGTAACCTGACATACCTTCAGTTCTCTCTGATGAGTCTTTTCCATCTGTAATTCCTGGTAAAATAACATTTTCAGAATCACTGTTGTTATATTTCCAGTCTTTGCTATTGTGTTTCTTTTATTTGATTTACTACTATGGATCAACATTGACATTTTGCTATATAGTTGCATTAATTTTGGAATAAATCAATTTGCCATCAATTTCTCAGTTTACATATATATATATAGTATATATATATATTTCTCAGTATATATATATATATAGTAGGTAGCACTGACCTGAGTGTCCTGAGTCTTCACTCACAGGGCTATGAGTTGGTTGAGCTGCATTGAAATAAATTGTTATTGTTAAAGTTGCAGTTTGCCTTAAGTGTTAAGTTATTACGATTGGAGGATGTCCAGAGAAATCTCCAGAGAAATCTCCAGAGGGATCTCCACCAGGATCTCTTCCACGATCTGCAGTAGGCTTGTAAGCCTCTTGGGTTGATTTGCATAATATATGCTGAACATATTTTTGAGCACTCTTTTGTTTTAAAGTTCAGGCAGTTACTGTGAACTTGTGCTGATTTCTGCAATATAGATCAGTTCACAAATATTCCTTGCACTTATCTGTGCCAGAATGCCAGAAATGTAAATGTTATCTGAAAGCTTTTAATGAAATGTATCACCTACCAGTCTTAAATGGTAGCAAGGCTTGGGCTTTGTCTAAGATAAACAAAAATAAAATAAAATAAATCAATTAGCAAATATGAACAATTACAATAACAATAAGAATTGGAATAAATTGGAATATGTACTTTGTACTGGAAATTTAAATATGTTCTTACCATCTTTGTCTGTGCCGTCTGGGGTGGGGGGTGGAGGAGCAACCAGGAAGAAGAAAGACATGAAATGTCTCAGCTTTGTTTAGCTATAAGAACCAGCCTCCTATAGAGGCCCTGATCCACTCAACAGGTGAACAAAACGTCTTTGTGTGCTCAGGAGGGATCTGGGCTCTGGTTACATTCTCTTTATGGAGAGAAGCACCAAGTCCCCATTGAAAAGACATTTTAGATATTACAGTGCTATACCGCTAGGTCCTTCACTGAAACTATATACGTATATATAATATAGCATTAATGGAAAATGAAGTTGATAAGATTCAGAGAAGAGTATTTTCTTACCACTTAATGGAGCAGACAGAGCAACACCCACTAAAGCAAAGGTCAAGGGAACAACTACTGTCCTATGTGCATAAAGAAAAATGTAAAATAATGAATTCAACAATAAATTACATAAGTCATTAATATTCCGTAGGTATAACAGTCTTTTCAAAATTATAAATGCGAAATACAATACCTAGAATTTTAACTTTTTATTTTAATCTTAGGCATTTTAAGCAAACAATAGCAAGTACGTTAAAAATATAAGATCATCTGGTCTATCACTGAGTGCTCAATCCTGGTCTATCACTGAGTGCTCAATCCTGGTCTATCACTAAGTGCTCAACCCTGGTCTATCACTGAGTGCTCAATCCTGGTCTATCACTGAGTGCTCAATCCTGGTCTATCAGTGAATGCAGTGTTATCTTTCTTGTGATTTCTCTCTTTCTTCTTTCTTGTTCTGTTTATCTCAGACCCTTATTTTACTTTATCTCACTCAGGTTCATCACTTAAAAACCAAAAGCCAGAAAAGTATTTCAAAGAAAAGCATTCCTAAAAATCTATAAAATGCTTTTTCAGTATCTACCCACAATCTTCAAAATATGTCTACGGTTTCCAAATGCATTTTAAATGAAACCTACTCTAGCGTATATCATATGTAAAAGTAGTCTTGTCCTCTATTTTAGTAGCTCAAATTAATCAAATACTCTTCATTTAGAGAAACCCAACTTTTTATATCACCAGTAGCAAATGGCACTTGAACATCAGGATTACCACTACTCTCATCACAGTCGCCTACTTACTGATTTGCAGTGTCATTCTTTTGGATGCTAGCCAACCAAGAAACATTTCATGATCTACAAAAATGGTCCTGGTTTCAGCCGCGGGGTGAATATTTGTTAAAGCCGTGACCCGGCAGGGAGTCACACGGTGAAGCCGTTATCTAGCAGCAGAGCTACACATGTGTACTCACCGCGCCAGCATTGTGCCGGGATGGTGGAGCTCGCTGGAAGGCTGGGGCGTCTCTGTGCTGTCCCGCAGGTTTGCAGCCTGGCTAGAGCGTGCCCTGGGGCTTTTATATGGCCGCCCCCCCACCTCCCCTCCTCCTCCACCTCCCCCCCCATGGCGTGCTGACGGAGGCAGGGCTCAGGAGGTTGAGGTGTTGCTCGGGAACTGCTTGGGTTGCACTCATTAAAACAGGGTTAAGAGCAAAAGCTGCATGGCTGTTGTTTGTGGTTCCTAACAGGTCTTGCAGGGCTAAGCTAATGTACGTCCTGCAACAACCCACATAACCACCTGCCAGTCTAATCCCAACCTCTCAGCACACACTCACAAATACATGCACAGACACAAAAACACACGAGCACACACATGAACACACATGAACACACACATACTCACACACACACACACACTCACTGTTGCTGCTGATGATATCACGTAAGCTGTTTTCTTCTTTTTTTTCAGTTCTTGGTGCATTGACTTTGATCTGGACCTGAGATCTAAAGGCGTCCTTGAAAAAAAACTGCACAAAGAGCCAAGAGCAGGAAATGTTCCTCGTTTTCTGTTTCTGAAATTACGTGCTTGACTGTCTGGCACAGTTTCAGATGTGACTGAGCTGGATGGCTGTGGATGAAACAGCAATGCGTGGAAGGGCTTAATCTGTTTGTGTAAGAGCACCAGAATCAGGGAAAGACATGAAAACAGGTCCCATGTGTGACAGTGCAAATGAAGCCGTATTCCTCCAGCTAATGACCTGCATCACATCACCATCGATTTTACCCATTAGGAGAGAGTTGGAAGGGTTTATGTGAAGTGTTGTCATTTCTCTTCTGGATGTCAGAGCCCATGTTCCTGTGCTCACACAGGCAGCTCGGATTATTACAGCTGCAGGGAAACTTTGTAAAAAGAAGCTTCTGGAACAATAAAGCTGTGAATGTGCTCTCTTTATTTAGATGTTATAACAAAACGCACTATTGTCATTTGGCATGTTAAAATACCATTCAAAACAGAGCAGATAAGGAGTGTATTATTTCATGCTAGATATACCTCTAACGCCAACTATGTTTATAATAATTCTTTTAGTGCAGGAGCACAGGGTATAGTGAGAGTGATGTCCACATCCACAGTTTGTACCTTTTTGCAGCCTTTTTGTACCTTAAAGTGAATTTGATTATAAACCTCCAAAAAGGTAAGAAAGACTAGCTTTGACCTCCCCTCCCCAGAAATAACAGAGATTGCCTTGATTACAGTTTAGTTCTGGTTGTTGTGGGAGATTTTGAAGAAGGCACATGTGCTAGCAAGTCTCTCTACCTCTTTGCTTGCTGTGCTTCCTGTGTGGTGAATTAGACACGCAATTGATGTCATTTTACTTTACTAGTTGATGTGCTCTACAAAATATCCATCATCTGTGCCTCAAAGTCACGTAAGTGTACTTTGTTCTAAAAACAAAGATCTTTTGTTTTTCACCAAAGAACAAGCAAGCTAAGGTATGCCAAAAGCTAGAACCATAGTGAGAAAATGCGTGAAAAGCAATTACTTTAAACTGTGGTGGCTACAGAACTTAATCCTATTAACTGTTTGAGTGCTTTTTGGGGGAAAATCTTTTAGAGGTTTGTAAGAATTCCAGGCAAGTCTTTTAATGCAAAACACAGTATAGCTTATGCAAAATTATATCAATCTACATATATTTACAAATGTCATTCATTACAATTTATAAAGTTCTCTATGGCAGAGATACCAATGGAGCTTAGGAAGGAACGTTTTATATGCAGAGCACTGGGAAGATGTGTAGCTTCATATGCTAATGTGAATGGTAAATGAGGTCTTGGGGAGACCTCATTTAAATGAGAGTGTTTTGTAATGGAAAAAGGGAAATAAGAAGGAAGGACAAAAGTATCCGGTAAGCTGCTGACTCACTGGGAGATCATGCCGCCTTTCCCAGGCTGGGAGAGGGGGAGCTGCCCCCTGCCACTTCACAGTTAAGCTTCTTCCATGCTTGGAACAAAGGGTAAGCAGGGGAAAAATCTGGTGCATTTCTGTCGTCTACGAACAAGGGATGGCTGTACATAAATATTTACATGCTCTTTATGTAATACGACACTGTACTGTGTTGTGTGTCAAATGTTATCAAAATAAAGAAATAAACAATGAAAACACAAATAAATATGCATAAAATCTGCACCATGGGGTTTTAGTAACACTCAAACAGTTTTATTTTATGTGGTCAATGCATTACCAAGAAATAGCCACTGTTTCTTGGATAGTCAGTTCATCTCTCTTTGATTCTCCCTCCCCCCGTCTCTCACCAACTTACATGCTCACATTCACACAGTGGAAGCCAAAAGAGTCTTACACCATTTACTATGTTAGCAACTTAGTGTTGAGGGGATTACCAGCCTACGTCAATGCACATTGATACTAATGAGACAAACGCATGTACAGACTGACTGAAATTTAACACTGCTGCATCTGACTCCAGTGAGCTGTAATACTTATGGAAATGCCACGGCGATAAAGCCATGAATTTGTTCACCTTTTGGAGTAGCACTCAGGACTACAGGTTTACTATTTTAAATATCAGGTAAAAAAAATCACTTTCCCCTTTATACCCATTCCCAACCTCGTGAGCAGTGATCCAAGATGACTGTGGGATCAGCACGCCTGCCCAAATCACCCTGTGACCATTTAAACATGTTCTCAGGCTCTAAGAGCATTGAAGGGGATTCCACAGAATCACGTGAGCTCATTGTAAACATGGCAGTATGTACTGGAGGGGTCACTTCTGGGTTTGTAACTGTAACCATAACAGGCATAGAAAAGGAGCTTGGGTTAAGGTAGGCATAGAACAGGAGCTTGGGTTAGGGTAGGGTTAGAACAGGAGCTTGGGTTAGGGTAGGCATAGAACAGGAGCTTGGGTTAGGGTAGGCATAGAACAGGAGCTTGGGTTAGGGTAGGCATAGAACAGGAACTTGCATAATACTATCTGCAGACTATCACTTTTTATTCAAGACTGGAGATGTTGTAATACATTTAGACAGACTTTTCTATTGACCACTAGATTGGCATATTGTATTTTACTTCCTCTCACTGAATACAGGTTAGGGTTAAAGGTTAGAGGTTAGAGATTACAGCGTCTTGATTGAAAACCTTCGTTCTACTTCTGCTGTACCATTCTGGATCTGTTTAAAGAGGCCCAATCAGAAATGGGTACAGCTGTTTTTTATGCACATAGAATCTTGTAAAAAGCACCCTTCCTTTAAAATACTCCCTTTTCCAACCACTCTGCAGGAGTGGATTAAATTGTTCAGTATCATGATCAATAAACCAGCTCTTACGTTTGAACTGAACCTTTGTTGTTGAATGGAGAGCTATAGTGTAATAGTCTCAATAAATGCATATTCTCAAGTTAGTGCAGATAGATTAGCTGGTCTAGTGTTGGCTGTGTACATAAACATCAGTGCTTTAAGTCTTATGCAAGCCTCCACAGAGTGCAGCAGATGGAGGAGTCGAGATATCAAGACGCTGGACAGGTGACAAGATGGCTTACTGGCACTTGAGTGGCTTCTGTGCAAAGAAATGGGCAGAAACATCCTGCAGGAGCCATCAGTGGTTTAAAAAGTTAACCATATCAATATCAGGATTTCACTTTCAGCATTTGCTCTTATGCAGAGAATCTGTATATATTTAGTAGTATATATTACACAGCTCTGTTTGGGAACAGGTCTTTGGCAGCACAAGCCAGCAGAACAACACACATAAAGATCAGATTTCAAATACACAGCAGCCTTGTTCATGTTTGAAGATCATCTCTGAAATGTACCTTTTCCCCTCTTTTTGCTTTTGTTTTTGGGAGATGTCAGTGATGTCATACCATGGTATCTAGAACGTTCACCTCCAGGACAGCAGCATGAAGAGCCTTGGCACTTAAAACATTGTTTAAAGGACGTTATCCACACATTTTGCTTGGTAAAATAAACAAAGGTCAAGTTCTAGGATGATTACAAATAGTGAGAGTATGGAAACACTTCAGAATGCTTCCCTAGTCTAAAACACCACTATGCCTCTCATTAAATGATTTACTTTCTCTAGTGACAAAATATCGAAACCTGTCCAAATGCAAAAGACTTACAACAACTGATGCGCATTTTTAAATCATTCTTCCTTCTGCTATAGAAAGACTGGGATTTTCAGTGATGTGACAACAGCTGTTTGTGTGCTGGTCTCTTTGGCCTAAGTGATATCATCTTGCTCCAAAACCCAGAGTCAAAACAGCCTTGAAGCCAGGAAACAGCTGAAGGTAAAACAGGGACGTTTAAGCAATGAAGAGTTAAAGCAAGTGGTCCTGTTCTGTTGTGCAAGCTGCAAATTTACTTGACATCTCTGTGGAAGACAGGGCAGGCTTGCATTGAAAGTCTGGGCTTGTGTGCCAAAATCGAGTCCCTGACTTTTAAATGGCTTTGTTTCCCTCTTTTCTAACGAGCACAGAAACTCCTAGAAGGAGTAAATATGTTTAGACCTCACTTAGATGTTGAGAAAATATTTAAAAATTAGAACATTTTCAGACAGCTACCTCAAACTGATCATTGTGCGGTTGTACTGTTGCTTATCAATGTTGGTTGTCTTTAAATTAGCCTACGATTATCTAGCAAGTTTTATGCAGAATATGTTGGTTTGTCTTAATGACAGAAGGCTTCTCAGCCAAAGTTACTCAGCTTTATTCTACATTGGAAAATAAAGTTTAAAATCAAATAAAAGGGTTTGTCTTACTGCTTTAAATAAGTTTGAAATTCAGGACCTCAGATGCATACGCCGTCAAATGGTCAACTCCTCCCATGCTAACCACTCTATTATAAGACAGAGTCAACGGCAACCATGTTTGAAATGTAAGAATGTGCTTTGGCTCAGCTGAGAAAAAGGCTGTTTGTGCCGAGGGTTTGGATAAATCCATCTCTCTGCGACGCCTATTGAGGCCACAGCCGTATCTCTGTCCAGTGAAGTCAGACACACAATTGAAAACAGGTTTCCTCTCCAGAGCAGTACATGAATATGACTGTTATTTCACACGGCAAGGCAGAAATGTGATATGAAAATGTGTTAAGAACTTGTGTTATGTTGCATCAGATTAAAACATAGCTGTAAAATTGCACATCACCAGTAGGGGACAGTAGTGATGATAAGTGATAAGTTCATAATGCTTCTATTGAAAATACAACAATGACTGCACATGAAATATGATCAGTATTGAAAATGATTAAACACATTCATAAACAACATGAGGATCTTCAGCAGTTAGAGTACGTAACATGTTTATGATGGAGTGTGATGTTCACACTGTAAACATCTCAGATGCTGGCAGTGTAAGTGGTGAGGCTGACACTAAAAGAGACCTGCAGTCATAGGAAGACAGAGAGGCTTTGTTAGACAGCTGAGTTTTCCTCAAAGTGAAAGTTCTGCGCTGGGATCACACACGTCTGAGATAACAGTGCTCCTAACCACTTAGCAAACACTTCTTTCTCATGTCCAGTGGGTTCTCAGATGATGAGCTTCTGGTAAATGCAGTCATTCTGTTAAATCATTAATAACCTCTGGAACCTGTGTCTTGTGGAAAAGAGACTTTCTTCATAAATGAGTATTAATTCCAAAGATTAAGATCTTAGAAAAGGAATGAAATGAAATTTCACAGCATGTGAACACGTTTGTGCAGCAGGAGCTCGGGTGACGGCATACGTGGTGGTCGACGTGGTTCACAAACACACCGCTGGGTCTGTGTTCAGTCTGAGCACCACTCACCTTGTGAACAAGTCAGTGATCAGAACCACCTGATTTATGTGGGAGTCTCACTGTTTCAGACAGCTGTGTTAAAATGAGATTAAACAGCTTTTCAAGCTGTTATACATGGCACTCTGAAAGTAATGCTAACTACTCCAAAAACAGTTCGACTGAAATAAAACCAAGACTATAAAGAGAAAAGTGCAAAATGTTTTCTTCGTGTTTACAAGAGTACTGGATTAAGCCCCTGCTTTTGTATGTCAGTTCACACATTTCACAGCACCATAGTTACCAGCACAAATAAACACAATCTTCAACAAAGCTTTCACATCTAGAATGTGGCCACAAAACCTGTGCAGTTGATGTCTGCCTGTAATCAGGCAAAAATCTGCCTCACAAGATGCTGGCTCCACCCCCTGTGATGCTCTTCGCCTCTCCTGAAGAGGGCATGCAGTGGGGTGTCTTTGGAAGCTCACCAAGCTGACCAGTGTTATGGGTTTGATTCCCAGGGAGTATACACACACTGATAAACATGTACGATTCTCTGCATAAGAGTGTCTGCTGAGAGGGAGTTACCCTTTACTTGACCGTTATCCCTCCACTCCAGACAGCAGGCCCCCTAAACTCGAGTGACTGCAGGCCCCCCTAAAGTGCCACGAGTGACTGGGCCTTCTGTTGTTCCACCCCTCATGTGTGGAAGACCTTCCCTAACCTTTTTCTAAAACATTTCTCTTAATTAAATCTTAATTAATTTGTCGATTAGTAACTATTTTTGTAAAGAAATTTTATATTAGTTTTATATAGTAGCATTTTAAATTTAGTTTCAAATGCAAAGCTCATTACAATTATTATTATTATTATTATTGTTGTTGTTGTTGTTGTTGTTGTTGTTGTTGTTGTCCCCAGCATTAAGCCTAATACCAAAGCCAGGTATAATCCATGAGGACACAGGCCTCTGATGTTTTTCATTGATTTTCTCCATTTTTTCAACCTTGTGATATCCTGCTTCACTTGATTTACCCTGCTTGTTTGGTTTTATGATGTCCTGCTTCACTTGACCACTGAGAGACAGCAGCATCATGATAATGACACATATAGTCCCACCACTAGAGATTTAGCTTAAACAACTAAACATCCAAGTGTCTGATTACTTTTGGAGAATGTGATAAATATGTACTAAACTTCTGAAATTCCTACAACATTTACTTATTGTGATGTCAGGAATCTGAACTTAGTTTGTTTTAAAAGTCAGTGTCAGTGTCATAAAGCACAGAGTCTAAACAACACGAGGTGTGTAACCATTCATTTATATATGAACTGCACTTTAATGAATGGAAGTAACTGGGATGTGAGTCTACATTGAAAATAAAAAAGAATTATTTGGACCTTGGTTGCTGAAACTGTAATTTAAGGTGATAGCTAATCAGAAATAAAAACGAAACAAAAACAACTAAATAAAACCAGCTCAAAAGCAAAGAATGCTGGTCTGTTTTACAGGACTTTTATCATGTTGCCTAGCAATAAGGAAACCCAGAGAACACAACACTGGCTGCTCAAAAAAAGTTGACCTGTGACTCAACACCTGGCCAAGGGAGTTGTGCAATAAACAGACCTCCTCAGCCAGCAGGGATCATGAACAGACTCCACAAAACCAAGGAGATTTTGTTTTTTAGTCTCCTAATGACAAAATGTTGAGTGTAAGATAGAAAGCGGGCTGAAGGTGGTCAGCACATTTGAGGTTGAAGCTTCGCTTACCAACATGCGGTGCAGTGTGCGTGTCCGTCTGAGCTCTCCCTCAGGGGTGGAAGGAGAGGACTCCACACAGGTATCAGCTTCAGCGGGAGAGAAAGGCCTGACCTTTCTCAATCAGTGACGAGGCCTATACCGTGTGAGAGAGAGAGCCGTATAGAGGGCATCATTGTTGGAAACAACACCACACAGCCACTGCAATGCACCTGGGCAGTGGTGCAAGACCAGGGCACTGGAACGTTAGGATATACTGTGGAAGACAGAGTTCTCTGTAGATATAGAGCACCAGAACATTAGGATATACTGTGGAAAACATTAGGATATACTATGGAAAATGGAGTTCTCTGTAGATATAGAACACCAGAACATTAGGATATACTGTGGAAAATGGAGTTCTCTAATGGAGTTCTCTAATCACTGAAGTAGAGATGGGAAAGGATGTTATTTCTAAAGTAACAAAGTTATAAGTTCAACATAGATTTTATTTAAGGCTAAACAAAATGATTTTTTTTTACTATTTAAGTAAGAACTTAAAGAGTAAGAAAACTTCTTCATAAATGCAAAATATATCTGTTGCATATATGTGTTGTTTAGTTTTTAGTTTCATTACATCACGAAGTAGAAAATGGAGAAAATCTCATTATTTTTTTTTTTGCTGTTTTAAAACACTTTATAGGCAAGACACACACACACACACACACACACACACACACAGATAGGCAAAGAATCAGCAGGATGCAGAATGTAGCCATTCATTCTTGTTTGCTGGAAGTTTATTTTTGACATACAATATAAAGAAATAAATGTTTAAGAATAACATTTTGATTTTGATATTTGAAAATGATATTCAATAACGTTAAATACTGTGTATAAAAAGTGATCAATAACAAAAATCGTAGAAACACTTTTGATTTAAACACTGACCTTGTGTTGAGAGCAAAGCTTTAGCTTTTTAAATGTAAAATTCTTTTAATTCTAATCTAAAAGCTACAGCTAGTCTGAATACACCGTGTTCAGCTAGCCAGCACCAGTGAAGAGCATCAAGTCTGGGACTTTGAGATAAATAGCTACCATGAAAATCTGAATTATTACCCACAGTAACTCAGTTGGTTTCCTGTCAGCAAGAAGTCACATTACTCACAGAAACCGAGCCTGGTAACTGGGACTGATTTCGGCTGTGACTGTCGGGTGACTTTGGCTGGCTGCTTTACGAGGCCAGACTGAAGCGTCTGCGCCCGTGCACGCTCTGTGACGCAGCACAGAATTGTCTTTGAGGCTGCAGGATCTGTGCAGAATTACACCTTCACAGCTAAACAAATATCCTCCCAAGCAAACAACCAAAACAGTCCCGTCAGTACAGTACACGACAACAGAATCAGGTCTAATTTGTGGTTAATGAATTAAAACATACCAAAACAAAATCTAAACAAAAACAAAGACGCCACTGAATACAGAATGCTTTCTTTTCCTCATATTTCATTGTGTTGGCATTAGTAGTTCACTGCTGGCTCCTCCCTGGGTTTCTTGGGGCCTCTTGGGCGAGTTCAAGGACGAAAGGGTCTCGTTCTTTTTTTGCCGGTGCCGACGGTCTTGCTGCGTTTGCGTGAGCTTGCGCTGCGTGTCTTCGTCTCGCGCTGCACCGGGACCGCTTTCACCACCTCCTCTGACTCGGGACTTTCGTTCTCTGAGAAGGAAAAGTTTTGGTTCACTCGCACACATTCGCACCTATTTGTTTTAAAGGAATAGCCTTTACTGGGTTAGACATAGTTTATAGAAGAAATTTGCTGCTGCCATTTTGGATTCGGCCATTTTTGTTAGGGAGAATGCGATTTTATTTTATCACTTTTCATCTCCACCAATGAGCATTTGTGTTTTGATCTGCAAGGGGTAGTTTACCGTCTTGTTCTTCAGTGCTGGATTTGGTGCCATCTACAAAATAAGATTTTTAGATCCTTCAATAGAGGCTTTATAAAGTGTGTCATAAATTGCATGTGATATAAAGAAATGAACGGCTAGGGGTATATATTAATGGCAGTGTGCAGTTCCCACAGGTCCAGACGACACTACCTACTTCCTCTGCTTCATTTCACGGCAAGATGGATTATATACACTGCGCAGATGAAATATACATTTTCTGACTTGGAATCCTTTATCCCTAACACTACAAAATATTATTTTTAATTTCTTTTCTCCGCTATTTTTTTTTTTTTTTGTAGAAAATGTAATCGATAACTTCTACGGTATCTTAAACACTGAGACCCTTTCCCCTTACGCTATCATGTGACGTCGGTTTTGACGGCAGCTCACCTGCAGCTGTCATGTCGTTGACATGAGGCCCTTTAGAAGAAAGAGTGAGAGAGGGATGCGCATTAGATGTTTATCACAGTCATATGTTAACTCAGCATATAATTTCAAAATATTAGTTACTCACCATTAGCCTGGTCTGCCTCTACGCTTGTACTGCCTGCGTCTTTGTTCCACAAGACACAAGATATGACACTATTACTAAAATTAATTAGACATTTCCTGAAGAAATTTATGATTGATTTGCAGATGAAATTTTAATACGAATTTTTATTTTACATAGTGTCATTATTTTTCATAGTATCATCTTAAACAATGCGTAACTCAAGTGACATTGTTCTCACCTGCAATGGCTCCGTTGTGGTGCTGTGCTTCCTCTGTACATTAAATCAAAAGTTAAACCGATGACATTTTGTGCTCTGTAAATCCCACTGAGGCAAAACAACTTTAACATCTGTCAGGATGAATTTTTGTTTATGTCTTGGAGATCTGTCATGCTATGTGGTCTACAGGTAAACCAACACACCAGCGTTGCTGTAACTAAGACTGATAACAAAACTGGTTAGGAATAAATATAAACATTGCCTTGCTCATACACGAATAGAAATTCATATATTGGAATTAATATTTTGAATTTCTATTAGCTTTCCAAACTCTAATGAGAAAGGAGCAGTCGTCAGCGAGTACTGAGACTTTGTCTGTTATTCCCACTAGATGGCGCCCTGCTACTAGACAATTTCAGAAACCGATCAGTACATCTACATACATAGGAATGAAATTTCTCATATATA
>JAOYMR010000004.1:8050766-8074408 GCA_025802075.1 Tenebrosternarchus preto | reverse complement strand
TATGTGTGATCATTTATCATATTATTTCTCTTTCCTAAAATAAGCCAATAAGTGCACCACCACCTCCAAAGAGTAACCAGCTGAACTCACCGTTGGGCCGGTGAGCAGAGACAGAGTTCATGCTTTCTGTGAAGATAATCATAAAGGACATAACTGAGATTCAACCACATAAACAGCCTGTAGTGGGAAGTGGGTCCCCGTGGCCCTGGGGGGGTGTGGACACACCTGTAGGAGCCTCCTCAGAGGTGGAGTCCTGATCTGTGGGCAAATGAAGACTCAGCTTTGAAAATATATTGGAAATATTTATATTGTTACAATTCTGAAGAACACTTTGTGTCTGACATGAAATATGACATTGTAAACATGTTTTGGTAAATCATACACATACCTGTGGACATAACTTGTGGACCCCCATTAACTAGCAAGAAAAATAAATGCAATTACATACATTAAGTAACAAACCCAATTAAGTCCTTTCAGTTTTGATTTTTACATGTAGATCAATACTACAACAATATTTATGCATGTTAATAAATTAAACAGGAATAAAAACCCCAAATGTATAATTAAGACTTAACAATATAAAGATAATGTTGGTGTTTGGAAACATTTTCAATAATTTACTCAGTTTTCATTTCTGCTTTGGTACAACACCAATGGTAGTGTAATGTTGAACAGAAACTTAACAGTTAAGAGGTTCCGATGTCAATTGGTTGGTTATGCCTTGTTAACCTAATTAGATTATCCATGGCAACCACAGCCTGTGTTATGGTGTCTTTACTGAGAGACTGAGGTACCTGCACCATGGTCTGCTTCAGCCAGCAACACCGCCAATGTGCAGAAGATCAGGATATTCCTGCAGTATTGAAACGCAATGCAGATCTTAGATTATCACCTAAGATTATAACCATTTTCTAACCATAAGCATTATGGAATTAGTATTATATTTGTCTCATAAGTTATAAGACTGAATGTGTGCTGTGCTGCATTTTCTTAAGCTCCCCAGGATATGATCTCTGGAGGTGTGGATGTGTTGAAACGGCAAGACACAGGACATGAACATGATCCACTACACTTCAGGACATGAAGACGATCCACTGTACTACAGGACATGAACATGATTCACTACACTTCAGGACATGAACACGATCCACTATACTACAGGACATGAACATGATCCACTACACTTCAGGACATGAACATGATCCACTACACTTCAGGCACCAGAGAAACTCCTGCATTTGTATGAAATTCTTGGACACGATTTACACTGCCTCCTATGCATAGTGAATGAGTGTGTTAAAGAGTATTAGAGTAATTCTTACCAAAATCAAAAATAATTATCAACATTATCACAGGGCATTTAGTAGGTGAGATGAAAGAGTAGTTATTACTCACAGAACAACACTTTTAAATGATACAATTTCCACTGTAGAATCATCCGCTAGTATAGTATGTATTTATATCAATATGTTTTGTCTACATTGTAAAAATCAACATATTAATTTACTTTGTCAAATAAATGTTACTATTAGGCCTCAGTATATTATCCCATACCATAATCTGTAGATGTATGTATCCTAACATAAGGCAGACATTCTGAGTGTCAGTCAAAAAGTAAATCACACACTGAAGTCATTAATTGAAAGTCACACTGATACCCTGAAACATAAAACTGTGATCATGTGTACACATTATTGGTTCTTTAGTCTACATAATATAACAAGATAAATTAGAACATGTCAGAATAATAGAGGGACAATAATAGAGTGATAATAACAGAAGGATGTTTCTTACCTGGTCAGCATGTCTGGAGGTCAGTGTTTGGATGCTGTGGAGCACTTAACAAGACTTAGTATTGCACGTTCAGAACTGCTGTGGATGCATAAGTTTGATGGGTGGGTTTTTATAGACATCCTGAAGCCATGGTGAAGATGGGAGGAGTGGAGCTGTGTAAGAGGAAGAGGAGGGAGAGCCCCCAGCTTCATCTTGAATTACATTAATTGCGTGGGTTAATGTAAGGATTCCCTTTCCTTCCTACGTTTTGCCTCCCTCCCTCAAAGGAAAATCTTTTCCTCACAATAAACCTTTTGTTACCTCTCCTCTATTTAACATTAAATGTTGCACCACTGTTCCTCCTCACAAAAAGCCCTCCCAAAATCTCTCTCTCTCTCTCTCTCTCTCTCTCTCTCTCTCTCTCTCCCTCACCATCTTCCTCCTGGAGGACTGTGTGGAAGAGGGTTTCAGCTGTGGAAACTCCAGCGTCTACGTTACGCTAGCTGAGGCAGTGTTTAGAGCTGGTGCCATGGACCAAGGTCATGGCTGCCCTTTCTGAGCTGATTGCTGAAGTTGATGACAGTGAGCTTTGAACAGCCAGCCTGAACCTTCTGGTTCACTGTGAATGCATCCAGTCTCTTGAGAGGCCCGTGTAGTTTTCCTCTGGTTAATGCTTGAGGAAAAACACACTTAATGGGTGGGGAATCCCTAGGTCACGGGGGCAGGTGTTTTTTCAGACAAAGGCTAACCTAATTAGTCTGTAAAGCAAGAGCAAACTGGCACAAGATAAGTGGAATTTTTCCTACTTAGGAAGGTGAGTGTTGGGGAAATGGGACTTGGTTTTGCCTCTTGTTGATCAATTGCCAAAGACAAGGTTCCAGGTCACTGATGGAAGCATGGGGGGGGGAAAGATCAGGGGATTTATGCCCAGGAAGTTCTACCTTTCTTTAAGATTTCTTTTCAAGAGAGTCCCTGACTTTTGGCCAGGTTAAAGGAGCATTCCTTAGAAAATTCATAATGTGACCTGTGGTTCTTGCCTGTGAACACAGGTATGTGAATATTTGCCAACATTTGCCATGCGTTTTCTAGCAGTACAACACCAGCTGGTAGTAAATTCTATAAAGTGGTTAGGTAAATCAGAGATGATGAATTAGTTTCACCCTTATTGAAAACACACTCTGTGTTGTGGATTCTGTGTGGAAAAGATGCATAAGTAAATTCTCAAGGCAGAATGTTCTTCAAAATGCAGAGTTCTGAGAAAATGTGATTATTTACACTTGAATGAACCAGACAACAACTACAATACTTATTGATAAACCACAATTTTATATTAAATGAATTCTGTATATGCTTCAAAAAGAAGCAACTGTCACATTGAACTGTCACATTGTCACATTAAAACATCAAAGAAGGTCAACAAGCAGTCCTCAGTCCAAGGAGGATTGGCATGTGTGAAAAAGTGGAAAAAGTATGGAAATTCCGTACACACAGAATAGATGTCGGTCTTTCCATGGATTCATGCATCTAAGACTAATACCCTTGTATGTGTCTGCCGGGATTGCATTCGTCCTGGTCATTCGATCTGTAGGGTCTTTTTGCCTTTTATCAGACCGAGCGAATGCCAGTGGAAGTGAATGGGCCGTCTCCAGACAAGACAGGAAGTCGACCCATCGGGGTTTTACGTTTCCTGGATTTGTATGGGCGCCTGTAGCAAAATGGAACAGGCCCCTCTCGAGCAGAACAGGGGTTAGAGTGGTGATAATGAGAGAAAGTGGTCCTCTGTATTAAAGTTACAACTCACACGTCCCTCGCTCTGGTATTTAGGAGTGGCCTGGTCCCCTCTCAAAGGAGCTCTCTGTCTGCGTACTAAAAGGATTTCTCTCTTTAAGTGTAAAAGGATAATTAACCTCACCAGTTCGCATCATGGTTGCTTAGTAGTTGTTTCATGTCGTGCATTGGTGAGAGAAGTCTTTGAAAGTTGGTAAGGTCATATTTACGTGTGTATGTGAGGAAGCCACGTAACATTTGGAACCCACAAAAAGAGAATGTTTCAAGAATTTCAATATGGACCATATTTCATGAAATTCAATCTAGAACATGTTTCATGAATTTCAATCTATAGAGTATTGCTTCACAAGTTGACTATAACATCACAAATTTCAGTCTACAGCATATTTCACAAATTTTAATCTATTGTATGTTTCACAAAACTGACAAATTGGATACGTGACTTAGATATAATTCTAATGTAAAGCATAATATAAATACTAATCATTAGGGACTGTAGGTCACCTGTGACCACAAGATAGTAAACACTATACTGAAGTGAACTCAGTAACCTCTCTCTCTCTCTCTCTCCCTCTCTCTCTCTGTGGTTAACATAAATATTGAGATCCAGAGGAATGGCCTACTCCAGTCTACATTACGTGTGACTGCCATTCTCAGTTACGTGGAATCCTTTTGTCCTGTCATTGGGTTGTATAAGAGCCAATTTAGTAAATTAAGTATCATAATTTAGAGCCAGTCTCCACTGCCTTCCATCATCATGAAAAATTACACTCTACTGACCAGCACATACCAGACAGGATTTAATAAAAAGCTGATAATGCTCAACGACTTTTTTAATATAGATAAAGTATCACATAAGGAGTATCTGTTGCTTGCACTGTGAGAAAGTAAATCTGTAGGCAATTACTCTACACTCTACATCCTACAAAGTTATTTATTGGTAGACTTACTTTGCTTCAGTAAAAGAGAATGATTTCCCATAAGTCAGAGATATCACAGAGATACCACAGAGATATCACAGAGATATCAAAACCTAAAAGCAATAAACATTTCATGAATAGTGAGAATGTTACAGTTTAGGTAAATGTAACCTGATGTAAAACTATTACATTTTCTAACTTTTTTTGCAGTTTGCAGTTAATCAGATATCAGACCAGTATCACTGAAACACTGGGGGTTACGCAAGTAGCAGAATGTATCTAATGTAGATTACATCCTGGCTTTCTGACACAAAATATGATGTTTAGGTCTTTCAGAACATGCATTGATTTTGACAATTTCCAGTTGAACAATAAACTACCAAATATTTTTACCACATAGAATGTGGCATTATTTTAAATAATACATTTGTACAGATCTTAATTGACTTTTATAAAAAAGCAGAACTGAATTTTAAACTGCTTAAGGCTAATACTGTTGCAATATCCTACATTTTATGATATTTTATGCTTTTTATTAAACATTTGAAATAACTACTATGCATCTTTATTGTCCTTTAGAAGAACTTTTGCTGCATCATGCAATGAGTAATTACCTATAATCCCACATCTTACACAAACAAAACAAAAACACTTAAATCACTCAATATATGTACATGTAACATCATTTCTAATATTTTAACAATAGCAAAACCCATTGCTATATAAAAACCCAGGGCTCCCTGGGCTCTAAAGCACCACCAAGAGGACAGTCATTTAAACTCATGGAAAAGAAAATAGTTCACTGGCATAATTTAGTTTTGTCCCCTTCTTTCTTTTTGAAAATCTACACTAAAAATATTTTATGTAACAGCTTGTTGCACCTGTACAAACAATCCGTGAATATTTGTATAGCACACAAGGCCGAGATAGTAGCATAACACCACTGACATTTTGTGCACTCATAGTGACATAGAAACAATTCATAGTGTTGAGACTTTTTGTATTTTTCTTATTAGGCTTGACGAAAACAGCCATAAAAACTTCTCTTTTCAGTGAACAAACAAAAAGGGATCAGATATTTGTGAGGCACTGACCTGATTACAACACCACATTCTTGTTCCCAGCACTTATCAAAACAAACCTATGTATATTCTATATCTATGTATCTATGTATATTCTATATCTATGTATCTATGTATATTCTATATCTATGTATCTATGTATATTCTATATCCATGCTATGTACAAACTCTGTAGTATTTTGACTCCAGCCTATCTCATCCTCAGGTCTTTAAGATACATCCTCAGTTCTTTAAGATACATCAGTTCTGCTAAACCATTTGAGAAACACAGTATAGACTCAGTTCAGTGTCAATATAAACACTACGAATAAGACGTTGATTAAATAAGGATATGACGGCCAAGTTCATACAAAATCTGCTTAATTCCACCTGCCAAATTAAAACACATTCATTGGAGGTATAGGTTATCATGTCAAAACTCAAAGTCATTTGGTTTCCTCAGGCAACTGCACATCTTCACTTTAAACTCTTATAGACATAAAATAATTTATCCAAGTTTGATTTAAATCATGAGATCAAAATCCATCTTACACTTTATTTAAAACACAGTATAGAATAAAGTAAATAGGATCAAATGGTGAGCTACAGCAAAGTGATGTACCTCAAATGACAGCTATCTGCATTACACAAGCCACATTTTCTGTCAGGCTGTCCTAAAACAGTGAAATTTTGCGTGCCATGGCTCATCTCGCACATCTTGATCAGGGACCTCATAGTACACAAAAACTCTTAAAAGTATCAACATATTACAGCCTGCTGTAATACTGCAACATTATGTGTTAGTCTTGTGCAAAGGCAAATGTTCTGATAATGATTAACAAACAAAAAACAAAATACAGCCATTTTAGTTTAAACTGGTGGTTTCTAGGTTGATTTTCATACTGACTCCTTTATAGAGTCACAGCCATCATGGACGTCATTTTACTTTGGCGCTGGCGACAAGAATGTGGACCGAATGTTGAGTGTTCAGTTCAGCTGCCCCTCGGATTTGCGTTCCTTAAAAAACTCCTCGGGCACGCGCGCTCACTGTAAACGCGCGCTGAGACCAGAGACCGTCGGTCTCTGGCTGAGACTGAAATGAAGAGTTTCCCGAAAGGTGTTACGACCGCGCTCTTGGAGCCTATCGGTGGTGAGCAATACAAGAACTATCAGCACTATGGTTTCAAATATATTTGTACTACAATTAATATTGATTGTAAAAATAATTTGTTCAAGCAATATACAAATTATGAACGAGACAACAATATACAGTATGCAAAACCTGCCAGTGTATGTGGTAATGTAAACATAAGTAGTTATTATGTATGGGAGCGAAGTTGTGATGTAGAACATTAAACGGTACATTATTGAAGCTGTGAAACAATAAATAAGAACAATAAAAACAAACATCTGATTAGGTCATTAGGAACATTATACGTTTCAATTTGACAAAAAAAAAAACATTTCGAGCATATTGTTAGAATTATTATTGAATAAATTAAGCAAAAAAGAATTCGCAGAGGAAACAATATTTTAAGACTGCACTTTTTTCCCCATAAAGTTAACCGCCAGAAGCCTGACTGTCAGGTTAGTTTATAACTAGATTATATGCAAAACAGTCAAGGATATGGATCACTTTCTGACGAAACAAAACAGTCAAGGATATGGATCACTTTCTGACGAAACAATTCTCTATTGCATGTACGCTAAATGAATAGTCAGTCATATTATTTTATTGCTTACTAACATAAAAAAAAAAATCTGTCTGAGATTTGACCATCCAAATAGGGTTAGGGTGTTTGATTTAACACACGTTGATTGAAACCACACCCATTTTTCACAAGCTGGATTTGTGTTAGCGCCCCCATAGGCACGGATGACTTCACACTCTATTCACTAAACTTGTTTGCCTGAGCCCACTATCTGCAAGAGCCGCCATATTGTCACCCCTGAAGAACCAAGAGGTAAGAATGCCCGTTTGAAATATTTATTTATTGTTTAATACGAAATTCTAATTTATAAAATACTGATTTGGCACAGATTCAACAATTTTTTTAATTTAACCACATTTTTGGCACATTTTCCACTAGGAAAGATTATGATGTAGCTGGCTATGCTAGGTCAAAAAGCTAACAGCCACGAAAGCTGTGCATTGAATCTTTTCCCTCACACCGGGGTTTGATGACTAGTACATAACTCGCTAGCATTCAAGCTAGTAGCAGCTATAGTAACATGCGCACCAGTAGCTGGATAAATGATTCCGGCATAGTTAACGCGGCTTCTTTGTTAGTATCCAACGAGCTCAGTAGTATTGCAAAAAAATTGTATAGAGATAAGTATAGTCATCTGTATCGAACGAAGACTTGAGTCATTGTTTAGTCTACTTGTTTGATCAACCAGAGTTGGGTACTCTCGTCACTTGTTTGCAGCCTAACTAGTTAGCTAGCTAGCCAGTGGCTACTACATAAACCAGCACAGCAAATATGGTCGGCACCTGGGTCGTTGACCAAATGTTTTCGTTCTTTTACGTCTCTACACTCTCGGTGTTTTGTATTTTTGTTTCACACCAGCCGGTCTCTGACGAAAATATTTCCCTCTGTGGTTCTAGCTAGCTACCCAGGTATGGGGGCTATTTCCCAGCTAGCTACCCTAGTAAATGAGCAGCTAGCTAGCTGAACTCATTTAATAGTGCCGTGAGAAACTTGCTACTTACATACGAAAAATGGGTTCACTAAATATAAGAAACATTCTACATGTGTTTTCTGTTTATGTTCATAGCTACAGTTTGTAGTTTCTTGTTTTAAAAAGCAAGTCTTTATTTTAAGAAATAGTTAAATGATGGATATCTGACTTGTGAATCACTTACAGAACAGTAAGTGCCTTGAATCACTATAAAAACAGTACTGTTTGTAACTACGATGCAGATGCGGACATCTGTAAACCCGTAATTAAACTTGTAAATTAAAAGCCAGGTTAAACTTTAAAGAAGAGGAACAAAAATGGGTAATATCTGTGTAATACCCATAGAATTAAGTATTACATAATTCTACCTCTTAAGTTTTATGCTTTCAGAACTTTAAAGAAGTCCCCACTCTGAGAAAGGCCCTTACGTGAGTGAAAAATATCCAGATAGCTTTGCCAGTAACTAAACAATTTTCACTTTGCTTCAGGATAGAACATCAGTAATGGAGTTTGGTGACTAGCCATAGCTAACAGCGGAATGTAGGAACCAGTCGGAATGTAGATTCTCTCTGCACTAAAATTTGGTAGCTTTCAATAGGAAAATAGGTTTAGCTGAAATGCTGCTGGTTTTTAGGGTCTCGCCTTTCTGGTTGTGTCCTGTTCATCAGTGCTCCAAATAATAACGTTGAAACAACGTGAATCGCAGTTCTAACTGGTTCTGTTGATGTTTCACAGACCAGTAAGTTAAACTCTTAAATTTTTAACTACAGGAGAAGGGATGTAATTTAGCTAGTGGTTTCCAAGTGTTTCCAGCGCATAAGTAAATTACACAGGCGCTCAACCTAGTTATAACTACTTTTATAGTATCGCATAGTTATGTCCTATTTTAATGCGTAGTATTTACCAGGACCCCAATGGCCAGTGCTACCTCTTGTGTGCTATAACAAGACTGAACCAATTATTGTATTTGGTCAAAACCATGAACATTGCTGTGGTGATGTGATATTGCAATTAAGTTAAACAGAGTTCATGTGTTTTGTTACTAGGCTACATAAACCCATGCGGTTCATTTTAGACACTGCTTGTTGGCACACTTTACAGCGGTAATGTGAACACGTGTGATTGGCCAAACAGGCTTATGAATGATCTTGCCAACTTCAAAGGGGGGGGGGGTGTTGTAAATTGGTCTCCATAGCTCTATGTAACAATGCCTTATAGTTAATTAAAACTGAACATTGTTTAGTGAAATGATGCTGCCTGCACAGTTACTAACGGCATGCGTCAGTCTAGGGATGTGCAGAAAGCTCTTTTGGAAGTTGGACTGCTGTATATCTCATGGATTTTGCACCTCCAGTAATATTAATAGTAGCAACCTAATAACAATAATTTGGAGGTATTTTACTGAAAGGGCTGGTGGCATTAGCCAGCCTTCACAGTTTTGTCTACACAGGATGGGAGGTATTCATAATATCCAAAGCTCCTGTTCTTTGGCTCATGTAGCACCAAAGCCCCCACCAGGATTTTTGAACTTTTCATACACCGTGGCAATTCGGAGAGCTTCACAAAAGCATAGAAGAAGAATAAAGACTGACATCCCAAGATCCCTCTGGAAGGTCCTTGCCAAAAGTAAAAGGAAAACGTTACAAAGAATTTATTACAACGAAGTGTAAATATAACTGATTTAAACAGGAAAGTGAAGTTAATTTAAATTATAGATAACAGTTTAAATGTGATTAATAAAAGATATCAAGTGCATAAAATCAGATTAGACAAAGTATTGAGATAAAAGATGAAAATAAAGACAGAACAAATTAAGAATTAAAAGAAATAAAATTGCAGGGCTGTCGTTCCTCCATATATCTGGTATACTTTGTGTTGGGCCTTACAGAACTTTGTGCAACACACCAGCACAGTGTAACGGGTTTTATGAGTGTAGTTGGACCAACACAACATCGCATACAGAATGCATGACTTGAACAGGACCGTAGCACACAAGTCATGCAACATATCTAAAGTCTGCTGGCTGGATTTGGTGTCTTTTTTCCCTAAACACAAGTCAGTGAAGCCTTGATGTTCTTTGATTATTTAGGTGACTGTAGTTTAGCTACAGTTGAAGGCTGTAATTTGCTGAAACTGTAAGAATGATTGCCTAAGGGATATGCAGTCTTCATTATTCTTGTGGCTGTATTAAGATTTAATTTCATGTATTTTTTTTTTGTTTTGAGCACAAAACAAAACGCCATGACGAAAACTGATCTTTAATATTTCAGACACTTCTGTTCTATGGTCAGTGTTGCACTTGCTCTCTGTCACTTCTACTGTAGCTTGTATCACTTGTGCAGTCCAGGCTCAGGCACTCTTGCCCATCAGCTGCTACTGTTCTTGTGATGTTCACTTTTTTTCCCCTTTTTTTGATGTCCACACGACATGTGAGATTGGGTTCAGTTGTACTACTGCACACGACTGTTCAGCCTCCAAGACTGTTGGAAGTTGAAGCCCAGGAATGACTTGAATGATTTATCTGACCCATATGTGTAGTGAATCACAAGTGTCTATTGTGTCTGGTATCACACTCCTCAGGACCTTCTTTAGTCTTACTGGTTCACTATTTTTGTAGGTTTGGTTGACATCCTTGTTATTTTTATGAGTATATTCAGTACTGAGCTATTTTTATTCTCTTTTTATTGTTAAATAAATTAGAGCCATTTAGAGTAGAAGGCCGTTATAAATACTGCTTAGATCAATAAATTATATATATAATTTCAGATAACTTGCCAGAAGTGGCCTCTGTGTCACCTTTCCAACATTTTGGTATCATTTCAATAGAAGATATAAAATGTTAATGATGTGGATATGTGTTGCTCCTTCAGGTGATGAGATGCTGTTCAGTTGAAATGGTCAGTGTAAGCCTGTAGAGTTACTGGGGCTCTCCGAAAAATGTTAACTGGTCAGCGGATACCAAAACCCCACCATGCCTGACCATGATTTTGACATACAGTTAAATGGGATATTCTGTGACTTTCCTTTTACTGACATTGTGTACAGGCTGGTTCTTCACACATGGACAACAGTAACACACATACATGTTCTTAAAACGCTCTCAGCCTGTGGGCCATCAACAAGGTCAGGTGAGTTGATCAGCATTTCATCTGTTTGGGCCTGGCTTTGTCCCAGTGCCTTGGCCTGGGCTCACCGTCACCCTTACTGGGATTCCATGTTTTCAAACATGCATTCAGGTGCAGTAAAGAAACAGAGGAAATGACACTTCATTATCCAGTGTCCTGAACTCTCTGTGGATTGTTTTTACCCACGTTACAAGCAGCTCCGTTAAAGAGGTTTGGGCCCATTGTGGTCCTCTGTTTGCCAGAAGGGGCTCCACAGAGTCTCCAAGCTGGGCCTGGTAACCTGAGAGGACGGGGAGAGCTCCACTCTCAGCCTGCTGTGAATATGGTGTGGAATCTGTATTATGCTGCATCCTACCTATTATGGTACTATAAATATGTTGGTTATTGGTCATTCATTTTAGAAAAAGTATTTTTATTCGAGGCATCAACTTTACAAACACTCATGAACATCATAAATGATGGCTGTAACAGGTATTTCTAATTAAGGCTTATGTAAAGGTAAAGCTAATCAGGGCTGGTTTGGAGAACAAATGTAGTGTGTTTGGGTATGTTTGAGTAGGGCCTACCAGCAGTGGAAGAACAGGACTTGCCACTGTGAACCAGTGTGTATTGGCCTACTTGCACATAGATTAAATTTTTCGCCCATCCGGGCTGAGTTTCAGTGCCTTGATCCAATTAAGTGGTGAAGATGCTGTGAGATGGTCATGGACTTTTTAAAGGCACACACACTCACTCTTGGGTCCTCTCGGCGTAACACTGTGGATGACGCCTGATCTGAACGAGCATGGGGTGGTGGTTGTGTTTTATTTGATTGATTTGTTTTGTTCGTAACCTCTTCTCTTTCTCACAGGCTCAAAAACAACTTCACACCCCAGTCATGTCCGGCCCAGTCACCAGCCGCTCCCGAGTTTACCCAGACGTCAACACACAGAGACCTCGGGAATACTGGGACTATGAATCTCATGTTGTGGAGTGGGGGTGAGCTTTTCAATACTGTCATGAATCATTTAAGAAGGTTAAAAATATGATGTTAAAATCATGTGGTTTTTGGTAAGAACACAGTGTGCACTCTGAGGCTCACAGCTATGGGGAATTCATTCATTATTTTAATTTTTAATCTGACCCTCAGTTTATTGCCTGTTTTTAGATTGATGAGTTTATAAGTAGTGTGTGCTGCTGGAATACCAGCAGTCATGTGCTGCTGGTATGGAATAACTATCTTGTTGTGTCTCTTCAGGAATCAGGATGACTACCAGCTTGTGCGGAAATTAGGTCGTGGCAAATACAGTGAAGTCTTTGAAGCCATCAACATCACAAACAATGAGAAAGTAGTTGTCAAAATACTTAAGGTGAGACCAGACGGCCTATCTATCGCTGTGTTTACCTGTCAGTGACGCATTTATGTCAGATTTGTCAAATTTGTGAAATGGATGTTGGAATTTGTTAGATATTTTTGATGGATGGATGGAGGGATGGAGGGATAATTGAGACGTATCTATTGGCAAGAGTATTGAAGTAAAGCAGGTGTTTAATTTCTGTTTATTGGAACACAGCCTACCTAAATAAAAGACTAGACCTCTTGTCTTACCTGACTTCTAAACTCTCATTTTCCGAGTCACCAGTGAGCACCTTTGCCAGATAAGCTTGTTTGTATTATGGACTGTAACATTAAAAAAAAAAAAAAAAGTATTGTAACTAAATCCTTTTGGCTTGAGTCCAAATTAACGGAGGGGGGGAGGGGGGCTAATGAATTCCTCTGTATCCTCTCAGCTTAACGAAGCTCCAGATTGATTCGATAACATTCTGTGAGCTGAGAGCTTTCTTTCATGCTTGAAGATTAGCCGCATGCTGTCTTAGTGTAGCTGGGGTTTTATTTTGTCCTTCCCCTCACTGGAGACAGGATGGGGCGACGGCAGCACAGACAGCACTGAGGAGAGATCAGATAAACCGCCCGTGTCGCTTTGGATGGCTCCGTTTCAGAACTCGCTGGAATTGAAAGTATTTTTAAACTTGGTGTCTCTGTCTCTTTATATCCACAGCCAGTAAAGAAAAAGAAGATCAAACGAGAAATAAAAATCTTAGAGAATCTGAGAGGCGGCCCGAACATTGTCACACTTCTAGACATCGTTAAGGATCCAGTGGTCAGTAGTGGAGCTTTCCATTTATAAAAAAAAACAAAAAACATGATTTTGTTTTCCATCTATAACCTTCATAACCACATGGCAGGTCTTATATGGCTTTAAAGTGAATCTGTGGATTATATGTGGATTCTCTTACTGAGAATATCTGACCGGGTTCTCTGTCTTTTCCCCTTAAGTCTAGAACACCAGCACTGGTTTTTGAACATGTCAATAACACAGACTTCAAGGTGAACTTCAGCATCCTGCTCCCTCTAAAACATAAAACCAGACATTGCACATCTCCTAAGTATTGTGAAATGAGTTTTCTGTTCTCTTTATTACAGCAATTGTACCAGACGCTATCAGATTACGACATCCGGTTCTACATGTATGAGATCTTAAAGGTAAGTTCTTGTCTTTAATTATGCATTAACATGAAAACTAGACAACAAATAACCGATGGCTGGTAAATCTTTGGGAATTGGCACTTAAGGTCATATTGGTGGTGATATTTGGATATTTATCTTGACACAAACTCGCACTGAAATCAGTTCAGTTTGAGGTGATTATGAAGATGGATGTGAGGAGCTTCACAGCCTGTATTTCCCTTGTGCGGTGGAGACCAGTTCTACTGGGACTGGAGGCCTCTTCACTTTGCTATAGCGTCATTGTTTGCATGTGGTGTTTACATGTCATTGTTTAATGGAATGAGGTTACAGCTCTGCTAGCTTACAAGGTGTGGGGGGGGCTGTACTGTTGGCTAACCACACCCAGCTTGGGTTAATGAGAACAAGGGAGGAAAAAAGGTGAGAAGTGGGGCCCTTAGCCAATAAAAATTAACTCTGTATGTGTGCTGTGTGCACTGTGTCCAATCAGATGCCGTGTGTGTGTGTGTGTGTGTGTGTGTGTGTGTGTGTGTGTGTGTGTATCAGTATTCACAGGAGCCATCAAATGTTAATCGTTTGAGTCAGTCTAATATGGGGCAGGCCAGTGACAAGTGTTTATTAAATATTTGCCATGGCATGTGGGCCATGAACTTTCATAGTCTTGTCGCCATATGAAATGTTTTCCATGTCACACAGCCATACTTTACATAGATTGGCACCCAGTTTTGCTGTTTCAGTGGGAGCTTGTTGGTGGAACTGGAAAAGACCTGTACCCAGACTTGACCAGGTTCTGTATCCAGTGTGCCGATCTATAATCATCCATGTGATTTATTATATGTGCTGAGGTCTGAAGGGCAAAGATCATTCCCTCACTCGGCTCTCGCAGGATTAGCAGAGAGGCGGATTTAAACGCGCCGCGTGAAGGCGGGCCCTTTCCGGCGGCGATGTATTCAAGCAGACATTTCTGAACATGAGCAGAGCAGAGGTCGTCCACACTCTCCCTGTCCCTGACTCGCCGACCACAGCTGCTGAAACCAGCCATCCCATATACTGTGTCATTTACTCTGCACACAGCCTCACGTGCACAAGGGAATGGATTGTTGGTAGTGGAGCGGAATGGATCGTCTGTGACTACTGACGGAACACCAGGCAGAAACCAATGCTTATTTAGGTTCGGTTTTGCCCTAATTTCAGATGGATTTGTTCCATCTGATGGGGGTGGGTGGGTGGTGTCACCCTATTATTTTCTCCGTTCGCTCGTTGGTTTTCTCTCTCAATCTCTGTTTCTCTCCATCTTCCTCTTCTTTGTTTTATGTAAATTCTTCAAAAGGTAATTCAAGGATCTTGATTTGTTAATCATGTTTTATTCTTACCGGTTGTATGTCTTGTTGAAATTCCCAAATGATTCATCCTGCTGATGTCTCCTTCTTTAGGCATTGGACTATTGCCACAGTATGGGAATCATGCACAGAGACGTCAAACCACACAACGTCATGATCGACCACGAGCACAGAAAGGTTCTGTCCCCCCCTGCTCCCCCTCACGGGGCTGATTTGTGTCGTACCACATGTCCTTCCTCTTTAAACTTAGCAAAGGCACTTTAGCTTCTCATCCTACCCACAGTTCCTGCAACAGAGCTGACCGGTGTGGATGAGCAGGACCCCTAAGGGGGTAGTACTGAGCACATGGGGCAGTAGAGGCCCTGTGTGTCTAATCCACTGTTTTCTGCCTCATCTCTGCACATGTTCAGTGATTGCTGAAAGCACTTAAAATCACACTGATCAGGTAACACTAAATGGTTGAACCCTCTGTTTGCATTGTGAATCTTAATGGCCATGAAGGGATACTGCACACTGGTGTTGTGCTCTTAAGTTTGGCCTGAGTGCTTGTATCGAGGTACCAACACTACACAGTTCTGCTGTAGCCCCTCCCACTGACGCCCCACTGATGAAGTGGTTGTTAATTAAGTGTGCCCTTCCAATCATGAATGAAGCACCTTGACTTGGAAAAAAGTCCACTCTCATTGGTTTTACCCCAACTGTGCCATTTGGAGTTGTTTTTCTGGAATGAAAGAAATCCACCATTTAATATTTACATAATTGTAAGTCACCTTGGATAAAAGCGTCGGCTAAATTCCGAAAATGTAAAAATGTAATGCAAGTGTAACAGCTAAACTGAATGGGGCGCTAATCTCTAATCTGTTGAATGCTAGGGGTTTCCATTTTGTATTCAGCCTTTCTTGATGGTCCGTCCTGCTTCTGAATGACCTAGACAACTTTGTGTTCTTTTCTCAGCTTCGGCTAATAGACTGGGGCCTGGCGGAGTTCTACCACCCGAGCCAGGAGTACAACGTCAGGGTGGCCTCAAGATACTTCAAAGGGCCTGAGCTGCTGGTGGACTACCAGGTTAGACGGCTTGTGTTCACACAGGAGTTGCCTTTCAGATACTTGTATCTAAAATTATCCTTGGGTTCTTGTAATCTATATACGTGTGTATAGGGTGTCTTTGCTGTGTGGGACAGGGGGTTGTGGTAGAGTTTCTACATAAAAGAGGATGGAAGGATGGATGGATGGATGGAGGGAGAGAGAAAGAGGGAGGGAGGGGAGGGGGGGTGATGTGAAATGTGTCTCAGTGGCAGTGTATGCCCAAGGGCCATCAGTACCAGGGCATGTGTGTAACCTTTGCCAACTGTTTGACTGTTATAGGAACATCTGCACACAGTGGTGTTTGTAGGAATATTAGTTTGTGTACAGGCACTCTAGGGCAGTAGAAGATTACTGTTAAGGTCAGGATGCATCTCTATAGTAGAAGCCATGTAAGGTATGGGAGGCGTGATGCCAAACCTTTCACGGTACTAATAATCATTGTCTAATAGCATGCTTGACCACTGATCTATTCTGGCTGCTGTAGTGAACAGTGTTTGAATCACCAGCAAATTTTGCCTTGATTTTAAATGGACATGTAGTTGCATTAAAACATCTCCCAAGATTAGAATGGAAACTATAAAATATTTCAAGGTCATTTAGAAAGGGTCTTCAGGGGAAAACATGTCAAAACATATAAAGGCAGTGTTGCTCTCATGGTAGCTGTGTGCTATATCTGTATGTAACTGTTATAAAATATATTTAAAATTTTTTATTAATTCTTAGTCAACATCTGTGTAACATTTTCTCTCCTGTGGTGTTACAGATGTATGACTACAGTTTAGACATGTGGAGTTTGGGCTGTATGCTGGCCAGTATGATCTTCAGGAAAGAGCCCTTCTTCCATGGACACGACAACTATGATCAGGTGAGTGGCTCGCTGCTCAGCTATGATCAGGTGAGTCTCAACTGTGATCAGGTGAGTCTCAACTGTGATTGTATTGGTACTGGTGTTGGCTAGTATTGGTACTGGTGTAAATTTTGTGGAAATGTAAATTTTGATATTGTTTTAAATAATTATTGCTTTCCATGATGGACTGTAGTAAATTATTTGCCTCTTTGTCTATTAAAGTATTTATGGTTGTTTTCTTGAAATTGGCTAAAGTGGTACTGGAGAAGGAAAGTAAATTATTAAAGAAAGAGAGACTCTTCATGCACCAGGGACCTTTTTGTGGTCCAGCCGCACTGTGCTGCTTGATCCCTGGTTCAGCTGATAACTCTTTACAGCTCGTCCGGATTGCCAAGGTACTGGGCACAGAGGACTTGTACGATTACATCGACAAGTACAACATTGAGCTGGACCCGAGGTTCAACGATATCCTGGGCAGGTACTGATTTTGTCCTCCTGAGAAATTTGTTGTAGATCTTTGATTCTGTGAGTGTATGTTTCTGTGGGGGGGAGGGGTCTGTGTGATGTGGTGTGGAGTGCTACATGGGGATTTTACATGAATTCTTTGTGCACTGTTTGATGTTGTGCTGTTAGCAGCTCATTGTTTGTCTCTGAGCTGGACAGTGTCTAATATTTACTTGATTCTGACTATTTTCGCTACTTTCGTTTTCGTCCCTCTCTCCTGCCCCTGCACGTCCGTGCTCTGCAGGCATTCTCGCAAGAGATGGGAGAGGTTTGTGCACAGTGAGAACCAGCACCTGGTCAGTACTGAAGCCCTAGACTTTCTAGACAAGCTGCTGCGTTATGACCACCAAGCCCGCCTGACAGCCAGGGAGGCCATGGAGCACCCCTACTTCTGTAAGAGCACTCACACTGCCAGCATATTTTTGTAGTACATGCAAAAATTTGTCAAATAATAGTATGTGTCATTATAAATGTGTAAAATAATGGTATGTGACATTATAAATGCACACAAGTTAGATCAACATGTTTATCTTGGCGCGTTTATCTTGGCGCACACTATTTAAACACGCAGTATTTTTAGATCAGTCACACCCATTAAACCGGAGCCTAGAAGTTTTCTAATAAATGCCGTGATCTCATAGAGCATGAGATGAACTAAACCTATGTTTTACCAGTTATATAAATTGCTAATAAATACAGTAAAGTACATAGCCAGATTATGGCCCCAGCAGTTACAAACCCATCTGCTTAGTGCCTAATTATGTAAATATGATGAGACAATGGTGCAGAACACAGGAGCTGCCAAACACGTCATAAATGTAGTATAACTGACCTGTGCTATGATGTAATTTTATATGTTCACATTAAAGAGTTTTAAGAGCTTCATAGGCGATAAGAGTGACCCTCTTCATTTTCTCAGATCCTGTAGTGAAAGATCAGGCAAGGATGGGTCCTACGTCAGGACTGTGTACTGGCCCCTCTCCCATCAGCACGTCTGGCATGATGACTGGTAACCTGCACACACTGCCCCATGTGAACCCCACACATACCAAACCACACACACCCGCATGTACATGCACCCATATGAACCTGGGAACGCGCACACACACACACACGCACACAACCATCCGAACTCGTACCTGCCTTAACACTCCATTTTATGAATGTATAACTGCAGACTGTAGTGGATCCATTCAGGCCAGTGTAATCTGCGTTGGAAACCCTGTCTGTGGAGCAGATCGTGGCCTGGTGGGAACGTGCTAAATCCGGTTGTGTCCGTTGTCTTCTAGGAGCCTCCACGTCGCTGCCGCAGACCATGACTAGTGTGGCTGCTTCACCCGTCATCTCGTCTCCCGGTGCTCTGGTGCCGCAGGTTCCCACGGCGACAGCAGGCGTGCAGCCGTGACCACAGCCCACCTCTCGCCACACTCATCTTCTGGCCTCGTTTTTATACTGTGCATCATGAACTGAGGACAGACTACATTAGGTTCCTGTTTCTCACCCATTTTTCTTTTTTTGTTTTGTTTTTGTTTTTGTTTGGTTCTTTCTGTTTTTCTTTCTTTATTCAGTAATTATATATTGAGATTCGGACACACCCCCCAGACAATGGTAAACATGGTCTGTGTCCGGTTAAGAATGTAGCTGCGTTCTTTTATGATGGTGTCTAGAGAAGCAACTACACTGTAGAAATGAAGAAAAAATGGATAATAAAATTTATTTTATATGTCCCTAAAAGTTTTATTGTCTGTCGTTGCTTTCCTTTGCTTCAACACACATCCAGTTAGCTAAAGTAGTTTCCCAGCCTGCTCTGACAGTTCCATGGTTTTGCTCTGTACAGGTTCCCAACACACTCAGTTAGAGCAAAAACATGCAACTGTCTGGTGGGCCCTGAGGAATGGATTGGTAAACACTGAGCTAGAGAACACCAGTACATATAAAGTGATGGTGCTTAGGAAAAGAATTGCTTTTCTTTATATCTCCACTAGATGGCATCCTGTTGTAGCGCAAACAACATCTCTGCACCCTATTCAATACATTAATGTATATACACTACAGTAAACCCCTTCCAAAGACAGTATCATGGTATCAGACTCAAAATTAGTGTGTTGATGAAAAGAACCAGATTAAATAGCTGTTTGTTTTAACTGCAGTAACCACCAGAGTTTGTCGAGCCTTGCATCTTGTCTATAGAATCTGAGGATCTCTCGAAAAATCGTATCCCTAAACTAGAGAGTCATATGAGAGTTGTGTAACAGGACTGGCATGGACTGTAAGACTGAATACAGAACATGTACACGATAAAAAGTGGAGCCGGCAGACAAAACTGGTTTTTGTTTGCTTAGTCTGCAGATGATTGGAATCGCTTGTTATTTTTTATTAATTTTAAATACCAAGTCACGGTTTATTTGTATAACATTTTTTGCAATAGGTTGTCACAAAGCACCTTTACAAAGGGGTCAAGATCCTTAATGAGCAAAGCCAAGGATGACCATGGAGACCAATGCAAACATTCAGCCTTGCAATCTTGAATCTTCTTAACGTTGTGTTCTATCAAAAAAAAAACAAAAAAAAAACAGCATTTCCTTCATTTTCCTTCTGATAACATGTGAAGTACAAATGTGTAGTAAAAACAAGTGAGTGAAAAAACCATCAAGTTTAGATAATGCGTGTCATTTTGGAACAAGTTGTGAAGTCACATCCAACCACTGATTTCCTATCACAAGCATGACTTACTTCTGACTGATGTTTATTGTAAAACTGTACTGGTGTGTTCATACACCCATATTTATTTGTACGAGACGGTGCTTAAAACTTTACTTACTACTTAGTTAAATGTCATTATAGCAGTCTTTATCATTCCACAGACGTGCGTAGGTCTATTGCCATGTGTGGAGCTGATTACTGTTTTGGATTTTAACCTTGATGGCCCTATTAGCAGTGACTGCAATATTTTTAAAGACTACGGTGTTTTGAGCAGTTTTTCGTACTAAAAGTAGGGCTCGTCCGGGATTTGAACCCGGGACCTCTCGCACCCTAAGCGAGAATCATACCCCTAGACCAACGAGCCCCGAAGTAGTCCCTAAACGTGTGTTTTTGAGAATTGCGACGTTACAGTCAGCACTGAAATCTCTGTGCAAAGCATCTAATGATCCTGCTGCCCTCTAGTGGTGGACGTTAAAAGTTGGAAACGCTTTTTTTCCTTCAGCAATTGTTTCCAGCAGACCCACTACACAAATTATTAACAAAGTATTATTACAGGGAACTTGAATCCCCTTTCATCTACTTAAACTACCGCCCCGCACTGGTTGTTTGGTTCTCAGAAACAAACAATGCACTGAAATGTTCTGCACGTGCTCATAAGTAACTTGGACACCATCAAAAGGTGCAAAAACACTACTACACTACTACTACTACTACACTCACCCCCATCCCACTGCTACAGACACTCAATCCCATTCTTTACATATGCTATATCTGAGAGAAATTATTCGAGATATTATAGTCTCTGCTTGCTCTCTGCACAAGCGTAAATTTTCCGCACCTATTACATTAAAAGAGCACAGCTAAAGTTTTGATCTCCTTATCCCCCCTCTCCATTCAACCTCCCATTCGGTTTAGCTACTTATGCTAACATCAGAGACTCCAGGAGATACCAGATATCCAGATTGTTTTGTGGTGCTTGATGTCTGGCAGAGGAGGATGAGCCTCTCAAGGTTTCTTCCTTCTGCTCTCACGGAGTTTTTCCTCGCCACTGTCATCCTCCTTGGCTTGGTCACTTGCGATTTGGACTCAGATATCTGTAAAGCTACTTTGAGATAGTGGTTGATGTAATGTCCATCCTGCTGCTCACCCCACTACTTCCACCCACCCAATCTATTTTACAGTGTAGTTTATTATTTAAAGTCCTCTCCAAATTACACGCAGTGAAGCACTAAATGTAAATGGTAAATGCATAATATGAAGGAATCTTTTTATGGTTAAAAGGTGGGCTCGTCCGGGATTTGAACCCGGGACCTCTCGCACCCTAAGCGAGAATCATACCCCTAGACCAACGAGCCTTAACGTTAACAGAGAACATATATTTTTCAAGAATTGCCACGTTACAGCCAGGACTGAAGTCCTGCTGACCATGATCCTGCTGCCCTCTAGTGGTGAATAGTAAAAGTTGGAAACGCTTGAAAAGATTGAACAGCGTTTTTTTCCTCTTCATCTGCTGTTTCCAGTACCAACCATAAGACCTACTACACCTTT
The DNA here is from genome assembly GCA_025802075.1 of Tenebrosternarchus preto. NCBI lineage: Eukaryota > Metazoa > Chordata > Actinopteri > Gymnotiformes > Apteronotidae > Tenebrosternarchus > Tenebrosternarchus preto. The sequence continues at coordinate 8,052,522 of JAOYMR010000004.1, read as the reverse complement.
TATTAACAAAGTATTATTACAGGGAGCTTGAATCCACTTTCAGCTACTTAAACTACCGCCACTCACTGGCTGTTTGGTTTTCAGAACCAAGCAAATGCACTGAACTGTTCTGCCCGTGTTCATAAGTAACGGGCAACATCTAAGGGTGTCCTTTAAAAGGTGCAAAAATGCTACACACTCAGCTCCATCCTACTGCTGCAGACACTCAGATAACGTGCAACCAGACACCCGACGTAAAAGCATCACGCTACTCTTGCTAACCAACATGCTAGCCTTGTTACCTATTAACTGTAATTACAGACAATCAGGCTGTTACCATTACATTAATGTTTTTAGGATTAAAATTTGGGCTGGATTTGAATCTGAAAACTCTCACATCCTAAGCACGAATCCTAAACCTAGACCAACAAACCTCGCACCCAACAATAAATGTGTTTTCTAGAAGTGCCACATTACAATCAGCACTAAAGTTCCTGTGCAAAGTATCTTATAATCCTGCTGCCCTCTAGTGGTGGACGTTAAAAGTAGGAAAAGCTTGAAAAGATTGAACAGCGTTATTTTTTTCTTCAGCAATTGTTTCCAATACCAACCATAACATCTATCTACTACACCTGTTATTAACAAAGTATCATTACAGGGAACTTGAATCCACCTTCAGCTACTTCAACTATCACCACTCACTCAGTTTTTTATCTTCAGCAATAATTTCCAGGTCGAATTCTGGGGGACAAGCATAATTCATTCTAATGGTTATGAACTGTAAAGCAATGTTGATGATTGACAAACACGATATTTATTTACATAGCACCATCTCAACTAGCCAAGCTGTGGAAGTTGCATGGTCATTATAAGACCTACTACATATGTTAAATATTATTAAATATAAAAAGTGCTACAGATCATGAACCACACAGAACGTGCCTATTGCAATGCTGATTTGTCCTTTCTGCAATACCTGGTATGTCGCTGATATGGACTTTTACTCTTGAAAAAAGAAAGAAGTAGAATATTTAGAACAGAAATCAATATCACACTTCATACCTCAACAAATGGTAAGTGCTATTTGTTTTAAAATTTCAAAGTTTTATTTGTCACATACATAGTACATGATAAAACCTATTTGACTGTTATTAGATATTTTATATATTTTAAAATATATACATATATAAATTTGTATAAGTCACAGGAATGCAGATAGGATGGGCTTAGTGCAAAAAAATGCAGTATTTCATCGTGTGAGTGAAAATGTGGTGGTGTGCAAAATGCAAAATGCAATTCGGTGGGGATACATTTAAGAAACTTGAAATGTAAACTCAATTGTACAGCTACTTTTATTTTTAAAGACTCTGAAGCATTGCATAGTAAAATAGCTTCAGATTTGAGCAATGAGGTAGAATTGAGTACTGAGGAAGAATAATTTTCAGCACATTACTCTAGACAGGTGGGTTTGGTTCAAGTGTTTCTCTTTATGCAATCTCATGCATGCGCATGGTTTAATATCAATGTGAATTTTTTAATGAAAGTTTCCATTTGCAAATATTTAAAATCACACATGCAAAGTTTCTTTAGGTCAAGAACATAGATACTCGGATCAAGATTGAATTAGCATTCCTTTTGGATAGACTGTCTGGACAGACGATTGCTTTTCCAGGTATAAATCACTCCAATCGTTAAGGTAGAATTGTTAACATTTAGGTGTTCTTTGTTATGATGAATGACTTAATGGAATAGATTTTGGAGTTGTGAATGATCTCCA
>JAOYMR010000004.1:8023221-8039954 GCA_025802075.1 Tenebrosternarchus preto | reverse complement strand
GCACCACTGAATGTTTCAGATAAACTACACGCACAAGTACTTCTTTTGCACCACTGAATGTTTCAGATAAACTACACACACAAGTACTTCTTTTGTACCACTGAGTGTTTCAGATAAACTACACGCACAAGTACTTCTTTTGCAATGTATTGCCATCATTTCATAAATGTGCATAAAGTGTCTCTTCTATCATGCAAAGATGAGCGAATGGACATGTTTGGGCAAACTGGACATTACTGAGGAATTGTGTAGGCCTGTGAAAATGAAATGTTAATGAAAAAAATCCATATATTTTATCACAATAGAACATTACGTATATTTTTAAATGGTACATTTACTTTCATCTACATTTGTCTGAGACATGCCATCTTCATACTTTGCCCTCAGTAGCTCTTCAGAGGCACAGTGTTACTTGTGTTTAAGGATGTTTGCACTGTGTCTGGACCTGAACCGGAGCCATAATTTTCCTGATAACAATGAGTACCAAATCACAAGCAGATGACCAAAACTGGGCATTACCAACGTTTTTGTCAATGTTGCTCACTGTATCAGTGAGTCAGTGTATCAGTGCTGTTATTATTCCAATCTGAAGCTGGACAATGTTAAGATGCTGGTGAAATGTCTCTCTGACAATGCTGAATGAGAAGAAAGTTTACACAACAGAACAGTGAGAACCCTGTATTTCTGAACCCAGTGAAAAAGTTTAGTGTCAGTGCCAGGGCCAACACTGACGTAATTATTTATGTACTGGGTTTAATGCATGCATTTGGAACAGACAATGACAGTGACCTGCTTTTTGAAGTAGCCAATCGCGTACTCATCGGCATATGTGAGGAAGTTGAGGATCTCATGCTTGATGTGGTACTCTTTCAGATGATTCATCAAGTGAGTTCCGTAACCCTGAGGAAAACCCAACAGTTTCATTGGTGGTTCATCACCGACGACAACAATTTACAATTTCTGTTTGGGGGACAATAAATTACAAATTGGTGAAAAAAGATATTACAAAACATTTGAAGACATTAGTATGAGGTCCAAAGAGACTGGATCAGGAGTAAGAGTCAAATGAACTGAGAGGATGGAAGAGGCACTTTAGTGACAGCTGGAAGAGACTAATGTGAATTCAAACACTAAATGGTAATGGCTGTACCCCATAGTATTCGTCACTGGTTGTAAATCATTTTAGATTAAATATTTCTTATTTTCTTAAAATAAAATAAAAAAATCCTGAAATACAAGCATATCGGCACCTGTTCATGATCTCCATTAATGGAAAGTTCTTAAGCATATAATGGGTTAAACAAAAGCATACCAAAAGGCATAGGATATCAGTCTGAACAGAACATAATGGATATAAAGTTTCTCACCTTGACCTGTTCATTGGAGGTTACAGCACAAAAAACAATCTCCGTGAAGCCCTGAGATGGAAACATACGAAAGCAGATACCCCCAATCACGCGGCCATCTTTGATCAGAGACAGTGTCTTGTGCTTCCTGTGTGTAGAGGGCAGAACATCGTTAGTCACTAAAAGTATTTGTGTTTGCACCAAGGACCTACGTTACAGTGCTCTCCTACCACAGATGCTACCACAAACAAATCACAAAAGAGAAGTCTAAAGAAGCTTGCCACCTCAGTGTTAATGGTGCATTAACAGCGTAGTAAGAAGTATTAAACCTTTACAGTTTCAGTGGGAGCAAAAAAGAATATACTTTATCCTAACACAGGACACATAATCTGAAATAAAAAATAATAGAACACAAAGAACAGAGTAGCTGGTGCAGTTCAAAGGTCATCAACAGAGCGACGCACGGGTCGAAGACGAGGCGTGTGATGTATTCTTTGGGCATGCGGGGCAGCTGGTGGGAGAAGACGTTCTGAAGGCCAACCAGCCACATCAGGATCTTCTTGTTGGGCTTCTGATTGAGGGAGTTACCAATGACATGGAACTCAATCACTCCTCGCCTCTCTTCTAACCGTGCAGCTTCATCTCGTGCAGAGTGAGCTGATAGAAGACTGGTCTGAGGGTAGAGGGGAGAAGCAGAGAGAGACTTTAAATTCAATTCAGTGGTTCAGTTAAAACCAGCAACAAAGGTGCAAAAGGCATAGCAGTGTTTAGATTCATGTGACACGTTACAATACCACTGTAGGAAATAAACCTATAGGGTTAATTTCATAAACCAACAGCCAATCACACAGATTCTGTACCTCTGGTCCAAGCACGACAGTAGGGTCCGTGATAGTGGCCATGACCTCGTTAATCAGCTCCAGAGGAATGTCACCAAGAACCCGGGCTTTCTTAGTATGTTCATGAGACAAGGGCTCTGAGGACTTCCGCTTCTCTGCACCTTCAGACACATCCGTAATTATGAAGACAACAATTTGCATATTAAACTGTAAACTGTAAACAGTTTTGATGGCTGGAATATAGCATTACTAAATTGCAAAAACCTGTCTCATGATAACCACGAGATGATAAAACACATACCACTAGTGGTTATATTTACCTGAGCTGGGTTCCAAAGTGGAGAGTGTTTTTCGTGTGGGCACCACACTCCCTCCACCTGCTGTCTCCACAGGAGAGGAGGTATTGGTGCAGTACAGCGGCCGTGCCACACTGACAACTGAGCCAATCAGAAAGTTACAAACCCAGCACCACCAATCAGAGAGGTTTATGACAGCTATACCATCTACATCATGTAAACCTAAACAAACTGAAAGCTCCCTTCAAGGTGTTTTTTTTTTTTTGGTCATGTTAATGTAGCCTGAATCGGCATCCTATGTTTAGTGTTAAATGGTTATTAAAGTACAGTCTACCCATGTGGGGGTAGAGCTGCAAGACCCCATGGATACAGAAAGCCATCAATAACCAAAGACCCACTAACCCTTATGATTCCAATCACATTTAACACATTAATCAAGTACTGCACAGTAAAACAAAGAAACAAAAATAATAATAGTACAAATATTTCATGCATTTATGACATTTCAAAAATTTTTATTCTCTACATACACTGCAAATATCCAAAAAAAATTACTTCGTAATTATCGATAGCAAAGTGCTGAATAACATTGATGGACAGCTGTACTTCTTGAAAAATGGATGTTTAAATCAAATCACCTGCGGGGATCTGGCCCCCTGAGGAGCCGGCCATGAAAGCTTCACTCCAAATAGGAGAACAGGAACTGTACACCTCCTCTTCAAGCATAGACAGGAACCTAACACACACACACACACACACCACACAGAGAGACACACAGACACACATAGAGACACACAGACACAAAGGCAAACACACATACATATCATTAAACAATATTCATATTGACAACAGACGAGTTGAGTGATGCTGGAAGTGTACAGTGTGTGTATCCAAGTCCGCACTTGGGGAAGTGGGTGAGGATGAGTGTGCGCTTTTCAGGGGGCAGTTTATCCTTCTCCTGTCTGGCCTGCTCCAGCAGCTGTTTCCTCATTATTGTGAAGACGGAGCGGAGGAGAGTGCGTCCAAATATCTGCGTGGCCTCGTAACGTGGGAGGCTGTCACAGAATAGTGGTACATTACAGTAGCACAGCCACCTGCAACACACACAAACATACATCTAAACACACCCAAACACACATATAAACACACAATACACATAAACACGGGCAGGTATAAAGCAGTTTCCCCCTACAGAAAGAAACACAGCCCTCATTGTACTGTCTGTCCTCTGGTAGGTTTAGTGTAGTTGATTTTGTACCTGTTGTAGCTTGTTTTGTATCTGCTGTAGTTGATACTGTACCTGCTTTAGTTGATTCTGTATCTGCTGTAGTTGATATTTTATCTGGTGTAGCTGATTTTATACCTGCTGTAGACGATACTGTAGTTGATTTTGTACCTGGTGTAGTTGATTTTGTACCCAGCCGCATCATCGGTAGGAACCCGCTGTTTCCTCTGTGAAGGAGTCTCCAGCTGCCAGTAGTTGATCTGGTTGAGAAACATCTTGGCCAGCTCCACAATGGTCTGCCGCTCTTTAGAAGGTAGGTGACTGAACTTATACTGCACAAAGTTATTCACCCCCTAGGACAAACACCAGCAGTCAGTAAGTAATTGCACTTGATAGTGCTCAAAGACCACATTCAGGTATACAATGGAGACAGATATACAATACATAAAAAACATTAAAAAACACTCCCATTTTATGTGAAGTACATCCTAAAAGTCATTTTATTAAATAATTAAGAATATCAATAAAATGCTAACAGAAGGACAAATCAGTATTTGATTGTGACAGATTTCTATATTTGTGTTAAGTAATTAGCTGTGTCACATGCTTGGATTAGATACGTCATTAGCTATGCCACATGTTTGGATTAGCTACGTCATTAGCTATGTCACATGCATCAGGGCTTGTCTTCATTGCCTAATGATAGTTTACCTGTTCGATGCTAGGTTTCTCAAATGGTGGACTCTCCAGAGCTTCCACCACAGGCTTCCCCATTTGCAATATGCATTTCCTCAGCAGCTAAAATGATTTAAAATACATGTCAGGGCTTGCCTCGGTAAGACACACCTAACCCAGGTTTCAGCACTGACGCTTGGTTCAGGCAGTGTCTCGGTTTAAAGGTATTTTTGGACTCTAACCTATTTGTGCTAGCTAAGGATAATTGTCTGACTAGACTAAAGCACTTTTGCATGTATCTCTGAATAAGAGCATCTGCTAAACATAATAAATAAAAATTTTATGAAATCCCAGCATGCACCATAATATATTCATAATATGTTAAATGCCTAAACATACTTTACCATATATTGTTTAGAAAAGTTGAAAAGTGTCTACTGTAGACTTACAGAGTGACTCCTCAGAATTAATTAAGAAAATCACCTTAAACAGTGAAAAGTAGATTTGTTTAGTGTCTGCATCCTCCTCTTTGTGAACACAGGTGTAGAGGTACTCCACATCCAGCACGATACCCAGTAACCTGTTCATCTCCTCTTCTGACACATGCTCCAGATGGGTCACATGATCTCCTGGTTGACAGGAGAGGAATGAAGTCTTACTCAACAGGTCTGTCAGATTTCATTGTGCAGTTTACATTATGCACCATAATATTGGACTGCAGCTTTTACGGTATTCCCATCTTACCTAAGGGATGGCTGCAACTCCTGCACGGCTCAAGAAGGTTAACAGCAATTGGCTGCTCAATCCTGGGAGGGGTGGGAGGTGGTGGAGTTGGAGGTGGATTCTGGCTTTTCCAGCCATTACATTTACAAGCTCCTTCAGCCTGAGGGAGAAACTAATTACGTCAGCCCACAGAAACGGTAGGGCTGTAACTGCTGGTAGATGCACAAATTGATGTCATTTTGACCCATTTTGCAAAATTAATGAAGTTACACTTATAGTAGTGCCTTTCAAGGAACTCAAGAATGCTTTACAATCAACACATAACTTGTACGGACAAGACACACAATGGTTTTTATTTACAACTCTTTCAAGGTTTCTTGGCCTATATTTAGGATTTTTTTTTCTTTTTTTATTGAGCCACATGTGAGGTTATCATTCAGTTTTTTAGTTAACTCTTAATCCCTAACTCTTTATCAACATTCAATGGCCACAATTAAATTTTACGAGCTTTACCAGTCTGTGAAGCAAAAAAAAAAAAAACCCTCTTCACAGTGTTATCGGTCATCTCTTACAAATAGAGAAACGACTGGTTACTTAGCTGATGTTAACTGTCCTTTGTACACAGTCGTTCTGCTTAAAACGAAACTAAGGTAAGAGAGTATGCTACACATCCATTTCACTTCAGGCTGGCGACTACAGACTGGAACAAGTTTTGTCCGAGAATTTCGTAGGGAAAAAAACAAGCCAAAATGTTAACGGCGCTCTATGTTGGCATACAAAGAGCCCAACGAAATGATCATATATTAGACTCTAATTTTCCTTAACTTATAATTTTTCATAAAAAATTATCTTTGAAAATAATGTTAATAATGCAACCTAGCTCAACCCGCGCTGGAACGTGCGCGTAGGAGACCCCGCCCCCCAGCAGCTGTCATCCTGTCAAAACAAAGACACCGCTCGTGCCTCCCGAGGAAAGACGTTATATTACTCTCATGTTTCATAACAAAGTTAAACAGGAATGCTTACTGCATTGTCAGCATAAATATCCCAAAAATGCTATCAACAAGATAAAAACGTGCACGCCTGATCTAAAATACTTAAACTGACAGCCCGCCAACTCTACCCAATGTTTACGTCCTTACCTACTTTGGCCAAACAGCGGTTTATCTGCTCTGATCACGGAAATACTTATATAGAATATAACTCTTTGTGTTTTAAGTGAGCATACATTTAAAAAGACGATCTATGTGGGGAAATAGCCCATGCAAATGTAAAACAGAATGGTGGGTAAAGCGATGGCTTTTGTGCTGCGTTTGCAAATTTAAGAGTGAGTTCACTAGGTAGCAGTACTCATGTAACACAAGCTAAACTAAAACGAAAAAAAACGATACAGGTCACTAAATTTCACATGCTATTGTAGTAGACAGATTTCCTTCTACGACGAACCTTACAAGAAGAGTATACACCGAGTTTCTCCAGTTTCTTTAGTCGCGGGGAGGAGCGGAGCTGAGCCTTCTTCACGGCGATACGTGCGGAGCCGACTACGGTGCCAGAACATTCGGATCCCCCAACTCCAGGCGCAGCTGGAGCGGATCCCGCGGCACCAATAGCCGGGGAGCCCTGCGGAATCACCGAATTTTCTGACATTTCGGATTCCGAGTTCGATTTTGTGCTCCGAATGCTCGACGACCGCGCGCCGCGTCGCTTTCTAACCCTCCACAGCGGGATCAGACATGGCGATCATCCCTGTTTTTCGTCTGACATTGTAAATGCTTCGTGCGTCCACTAGGGGAAACAAAAAGGATATGATTCCACTATGATTCTAAGCAGAGTAGGCTACAAAAATGCACTCGGCTGTAATTTCAAGGTCAAATGGACGATATCAAGAGGTGGTAAAAAAAAAATACGATTATAACCGTATGTTTAGAGTACAGTTAATTCCAAGTGTTACGACAGAGAAGAGATGTAGGATGAAGTATTGCAAATCTTAACGTACACGCCCAGCATCTATTCCTTATGTACTGTCATCAAAACTAAGAAAAACGATGCTATTCTCTTAGGCCCGTGCAAACCTAGGGCTGATGTAAATAATCTGTAGCTTCTGAAGGCTTTCAGTCCAAACTTTCATGTGTTGCTCTTCTTCTCAGCAGTGTAGTTAGGCTGTGCCTCCCACTTTAAAACTAATAACAATCTTACGGTTGTACACCAGAAGCACATGTGCACATGAAGTAGGAGACCAGTATTAACGAAAGAGTTAAAAATAACGCAAATGCAGCAATGTTTGTAGACACATAATGAAGTTAATCAAATTATTAACTTGGATAAACAAAGCTAAACATCCAACCATAAACTACCAGCAATTACTATAACACTGCAGTGGAGTCTTAATTGTAAATAGCTATATGCAGTCACAAGTCACTTCCAGAAAAACAAAAGACCACTAACGAGCAGGATGTTTTCTCTTATTTTTTTTTTTTTTTGTTAATAACACTACATACATTTATAAGACCACCATTGATTATAATTTAACCATTTTGTGAAAAAAAGAAACATAAGTCCAAACCCCTATCAAAGCAGTTTCTGGTTACTGTACATTTTTTAAATGATTATCTAGACAACAAGCATTAGTTCTGCAACAGTAAATGGAAAAGTAGACTACATTGCAACACCCTATTTACAGTAAATTATTTATATATATATATTTATATCACTCTGGCTGTATTTAGAGCAGACATATTCATGAACAAAATTAGTGCAAGGCATGAAGTAAGAAACACCTGGTGTGTTAAAACCAGAGAGAAGCATCAGATGCATGTTCGTGGAAGTAATGGAGAGGAAATCACAAGGATTGCTCATACTGAACATAGGTGTGCATGAAGCTAAATGACAGGGTACAGAGAATGTTTCCTGTATATGAATACGATGATGGGGGTTACTCTTCAACCTGCCTGTCGACAAACCCACTACACACACACACACACACACACACACACACACACACACACACTTGCAATGTGCCAATAGAACTGTACTCACAAGTCAAAAAAGGCTCATCATGACTGCCCAGAGACTATTGGGCTGGGATGGGGGAGGGGAGGGCAGTATGCATACTGGTGTACAAATGTATGTGAATAACAGGATTGTTAGTGGATTTTAAGGTTTTATAGGCAGTGCAGTGGAAAAAAAGGCAGTCAGCTATTGCACCGTGAAGCTAGCGGCTGGGGTATCTAGGGTAGATAAGGGCTACAGAATGTGCTTGTGGGAAGTACAGAACCAGGAGACAGAAGGGACATCGGTAATCCATCTCATCCTCTCTCTCCGCAACTGCGCCACTGGATAAGGTTAAAATGTTGATTTTAGGCCATGGTAGAGAACATGCATCTATTAATCTGCAAATTACATTTCTATAAAGGTGAGCAAAAAAAAGTAGAATTTTGCTGGAGAAATATAGGCTATGGAGTCTTTAACTATGACAGGATGGGTGGAAGCCCCTCCCCTTTTTCTAGGGCCAACAGACAATATGTGGTGAGGAAAACAAACTATAACCTTAAAAAGAAACAAAATCGGATTGAAGGGCCTATACACACAGAAATGCAGAAGGGCATGGAGTAGGTTTTGTAACTGCTGACCACCAAGTTATGAAAGAGAACAGAGAAGGGCATTTCATTAGTTACAGTCATAACCAGGTTGGGGGAGGGGCAGGGCTTTGTGTTAATTGTCGTGGTAAGAGTTTGGTGCATGGGATGTCTGTATTAGTTGCTGCAGCAGGGGGCCTTGGTGGGTGGGGCCGTCTCAGTTAGGTCCACACCCCTACTCCTCCCACTGTTGGTTCCAGAAGTCTGGGGTTCACTCTTGGGCAACCTTTTAGCTGAAATACAGAGACATGACTACAGTGACTGCAAAATTCTGAATACCTAAAATATAATGGCCACTTTAGGTAGTAGTTATTAATGACTTCACAATTTTACCCTGTGTCTTTTTAATATATTTTTTCATAAAATGCATAAACACTTTAATAATAGTTGTAACATTACTTGCATTGTGGTACATAAAAAAAACACACCAACACAAAGGACCTACCAATAGCCATGAAAATCTCATTGACATTCACAGAGGTCTTGGCTGACGTCTCCATGAACAGCAAACTGTTGTCTTCTGCATACGACCTGGCATCCTGAAAAACAACCAGCCAAACCCACGAGTCAACAGCCACAGGGTCTGCACACAGTCTGAATCCACTATGAAAATATGTGCCATGAAGATTCTTCTGTGGAGCCTATTGTTGTTATTACTACCTAGCAAGAGCTTATATGCTAGTAAAACTGCTAAATTATATGGATTCAAATAATTTTCATAGTTTCAGAATGATATTTTCCATTCAGCAGCCATATGCATGAGCAGAAGTGTGGAAATATAAACTCTCAGCATGTAATGCAAACCTCACAAGTGTGTTCAGCACCCTACCTGAAAGTCAACAGCTCTCTTATTTGCAAGGTCAGCTTTGTTTCCAGAGAGAGCAATGACGATGTTCGGGCTGGCCTGCCTCTGAAGTTCCTTCACCCAGTTCTTCGCTCTTGCAAATGATTCCTAAATGGGACGAAGAAAAATATTAATCATTACAGAAATTTGCTACAGTAAAAACACTGTAATTTGAGTCCTCCAGACCACATATAAAACATTTTCAATATATAGTTATTACAAACCATATGCTCACCATACTTTTTTACATAAGCATGGCACACAAAAATTACAGAAACACTCAAATCCAAGTTTGTGTTGCGATTTATATTTTCCTTGATGCTCAAGCGTTTTTCTGTTGACTAGCTGCTTCATAGCATTGTTTTCCTGACCTTCCCACAATACCTATACAATATGCAAATGCCTGTGTACAAATTCAATTTGTTAGATTCATTATTAACCTGTACCTCAAATCATTATTGCATAACTGCCTAGCTTCACCTCCGACCAGAGATATGCAAATATAGCCCTAGAATCCTTGACCTTGACATTACAATTAGTAACAGTTGATATAACAGTTAACACTCAGTCCAGGTAAAAGAAAGGTGAAAAGCCCATATGACCCAACCCTCGTGGACTATGGTTTGTATATTTCTGTATTACTGTCCTAGTTAATCAGAACAACTGAACAAAAATAAGCAAATAAAGGAAATTTGCATGTGCAGAGCCACAAGAGATGTACATATGGCCCACCAAAGAAAATATTCAGAATATAAAAATAAACAAAGTTGTTTTTAAGTGGAAATACAGGTTACATGAACATGAAAAGAACGAGAGACGTGATGGCACATCTGTACCAAAATTATACTGGAAGATAATGTAAAAAACAAAACAAAACAAGCAAAAATTCTAAAACATGACTTTCAAGGTCAGTAAAAGAACTTCTGCTAATACGTTTTTTTTAAATAGCATATTAAATATATCTCTTTTGGATAAATCTGATTGACATGAATGAAGATGGGTTGTAAATAAAATTCAGAACCCTTCAGAAGTTAGATATGACTTGCTAATCGAATTATTAATCAAATATCATATGTTTTGTAGAGGTACGTGTATTTAGGAGTGAAATGCACACATTCGGCCAACACAGTAACAGCATGCTTTGTCACTGTAACAAACACATCAGTGACTCACTTCATTGGTGATGTCATAAACCACAATTGCAGCCTGGGCACCTCTGTAGTACATGGGCGCCAGGCTGTGGTAGCGCTCCTGTCCGGCTGTATCCCAAATCTCGAACTTCACCGTCGTGTCATCCAAGCACACCGTCTGTGTAAGGAAGGCAGCTGAGACCAGCAAAAGCCAGAGAGAGGAGTCAGTAGGCAGCACAGTCATATACACGTCCCACTCAGGAAGTCTAAAGCATGCATCAAAAATTTTATTCAGTGTTTGTAGTGGCTCGGTTCAGGTTATCGACCCTCTGGTGGGCCTGGAAGCGTCTGGAAACACTGTGCTAAACTAGATTACATCACAAAGTGGCAAAAATCTGATGGAAAAACAAAATTAGCTGTCTATTATTTTATGCATCCAATGTGAATGAATCGCTCATGACAATTTGTCAAGAACTGCCTAAATTTAATATAGTTGAAAACACACCAAGCATAGGTTTGATAATTTGCAATACATTTGTCCATAAATTAAGTATTTTTCAATTTATTAAATTTAATCCAACATCTTCCAATAAAATATCAACATATTATATATCAAATATTAAGACCCATACAATATAATCGCTGTGTACGCCATTAACAAAAGCACTGCTATGTTGGACATGAGTATACGTTCTATAGAAATTGACTGCAAAAATAACAGCATCCAGCATAATTAATGTTCCTGATGAGCTAGCAATTTTCTACGGACCAACTCAGCTTATGTTTTGAATGCTTCAAGGAAATCAGCACACTTGCCTAATCACGCATGTGGAGAGCAAAAGTGAAACAAAAACAGAACTTTGGTGAAGGTCTAAATCACAATGACCTTATATTCTTCAGGGTAGAATACAGTCTCTCACCCATGCTACCATTTATATGGGGGAAAAAAATATCACAGGCGTTCTTGATGAGCCTCACATCCCCATCTCACTCCCACACACCACCCACACACCTCCCACACAACCCCAGCAAACACCTACCTCCTATTGTGCTCTCCTGAAACTCATGGAACTGGCCTTTGACAAAACGCAGCACAAGACTAGACTTGCCCACAGCTGACTCTCCCAGCAAGACCAGTTTGAACTGGCAGATCTTACTGGCCGCATTGGGCCCGTTCGGTCGGGTCGCTCCTCCTCGATTGGCCATTACAGCGTCCCCTTCTCCTTCTGGCACACGTATACTGCACTTTTCCAGTAAGACCTACAGAGGTTTACAAAAAGAAGAAATGAGACCTTTCACACAGACCATGATCTTAGCTCTTCTGTTTTCTTTTCTGTCCTGTTGCCTTCAAAGTTCTAAATCCTGCTGCAGATGTTGGCTTGACTTTGATAACTTAACACAGAGACAGTTGTTTAGGTTCTGAGATTTCCAGGTAAACATGGGTTAATGAGGAGTAAAAGCTCATGGCCATTGTTGTGCGATTTTCATCATACTAGCTGCTGGTTGCTAGCTTTCACTTCATTAGCTTTGAAAGTCGACAAGTTTCCGTAATTTCTAATGTAAAAATCTGTCAGTCTGTAGGAGACAAGCTAGCATTGTATAAAAGTATAAACACAGTTTATAATTATACACTAAGCTGAACTTCACTGCGCAGGCAATGATTTCTGGTTGTGGTTAAACTCTGGCATAAGCCAACTGGCCTGTGCACTCTGAAACCAAGGTGTCTTTAGTGTTGTCTTCTGACACTTTGCATTCCTTTAAAAAATACACAAAGAGCTATGATTTTGTGGACAACAGTTTTTGTGCAGTAAAAACTCTCTGCTTATGTATCACATTATACAGAACTCACACGCCTACTACATTTAAGTCCTAGTCCCAGTTCAGCATTCAGTAGGAGATGAATTCAGAGATAGTCTGCATATCAACATGTGAACAGTGAGCACGGACCTCCATTGCATTCCTGCAGAGAGCGCGCTTTTCAATTCCTTCAGGGAATATGAAATAGGCCTAATGTCTCTTAGGCCATGATAACAACTGGATGCACAACTTGGCCCAAGAAAAATATATAAACATTCCAGTTTAGCCCAGTAAAATAATCATTTTTTCAGCTAACCAACTGCGATATTTCAACTCACTAAAAAAGGGTCTGTACACTTTGCTCAGTTGCTCATTTTGCTGTACAGACTCATGCTCTGACTGAACAGCAGTTGGACTTATACAAATATAATCAAGCTCATAATTCATCGTCAGTTATGCAGACACAGAGAAGAGACACCAGCCGACATCTTTATCCTAGAAAAGACATACTTTCACACACAGGACATCCCGTACCCAAAAGATAAGGCTTACGCATTATACCTTAACATTTAAGGGAATTCTTTGCCAGAATGTACGGTATCGGGTATCAATGACGTGATTCATGTTTCTCTGTGAGTGGTATTTGTCTGGAGGTCTATAGCTATTTAGTCTTCCTAAATAGAAGTTATCATCTTCAAAAAGTCGCGTGGGGCGCTTATAAGTGTTAACTTCCACATAGCATAATGCACTAAACAAATGGTGCATTTCTCGCCGACAGCTGATGACGGCGATTCAAGGAAGTTGACATGTTAGGGTGGATGGCTGCTCTGTTTACCCTGTTAACATTACAAAAAAATCCCTTTCTGTCTCTGACGGGTGAACCCCTGTTGTGCTGCTGGATAACCTTAGCACGCTTAATCTACATTATCTGCAAATTATTTCTGCCACTCCACTTTCTGAAGTCGTCCGTTTTTCTATAATGCTAAATTGGGAGGCCGCCATTTTTTTTTCAACAGAAACCCCGATAGCTAACTTGTTTATTCAGTGCTCGAACCAACATAACTATATAGCTCGCACGTCTGACACATCCATGCCATATTGCCAAATAGTACTTCAAGGTTAAGCATATTTTACGCATTATTGTTTAACATGGAAATGCTGACAAATCGCGTTGGTGTAATAATCGTTAGTTAGCTATCGTTGGCGAGTAAATTAACCTTAGCTAGCAAGCTTTCCCACCCAACTAGTCAGATTGCTAGCGCACTTGTATTCTGACAATTCAGTGACAGTATTGAATACATTACTTAACTTCAATATTTTAAGGAAATAATATTTTTGAGTTTAGGGTAAAATGAATAGGCAGGGAGAGAAATACTTTTGTGGCCACAATTTGTGCAAACGGCCTATTATTTACTGTCTGTATGGCTAACAAGCTAGCTAGCTAAATTGGCTAGCTAGCTGGCAGCTAACTGACTTGGGATACGCCAGTCAACAAAATAATCGATGTAGCAAACCACGTCGATCTCTTTTACCTGGATATCAGTCGATAGGTCGGGTAAACCTGTTTCAGACAAATGGGTGTAAGAATCGGCGACTGTTTTCCTTAGTATTGGGGTGAGTTGATGGTAATTTCACAAACCCTGATCACGTCCCCTCCTTTCTTTTCTCTCGCAACTTCCCTTTTAGAACCAAAACACAAACAAGCATTTCCGCCCCTCATGCCACGTCAATTGACATTTCTGCCCCGCAATGACGTATTTCCCGAGGGGGGGTGGGTTAACGGGCTTCCAAATGGACGTCCTCAAGTCATTAACCTATTTAAAACCATTAATAAAGTTACAACTAGAACAAAAAATATCGCTATAGCGTTTTAAAACCAAAGTTTCATACGTTATATTTTTAAAGTTATGCACCAATGGAATGGTCACAGAATCTCTCTCTCACACACACGCACACACACACACTAACTGAATTAAAGTACATAAGTAACATAAGTAAATACTTTTTTTAAATGTTACTGACAACGCCAGATGGCGACAATGTACAGTATTATCACGTTGATTTTCATTTAATTAAACTATGACAAAAATATATAATAAATAAATATATAATAAATAAATAATAGTGCACAGTATTTGCACTACTGTGCAAATAGAATTTTATCAAGATGACATGAAAAGATACACAGTTCTTGTACTGAAATATTAAATGTCCTGTTCTTAGACATTTAATACACTAGTTATATACATACCATTTTCAACACATTGATTATTTATGTACTTATGAACCATCAATGCTTTCCAAAAATAATAATTTCTCTTATATTATTATATAAATTATTTTTCTCTTATATATCCAGGCACTTCTCCATGTCAGAAAGATATTTGTTAAACAGAAATTAACATTAAAAAACAATAATATGCTGGAATCGAAATCATGCTGAATCTTAACTGATAAATGGTTTAATGTATTTTATCATGCCACAAATAACATTTGAGTATCCTAAAGTTTTTGTTGTCCAGAACTATTCTGTGGTTCCACAGGCTTGCAAAACCTTGAGCCATTTGGATGAGACAAACATACAGAAAATGAGCTTTACTCTGCCAATCTGATTTCTTCAGACTCCTCAGACAGTATGAGATCATCACAGAGCAAAAAGACACAAGTGCAGTAGTAAACTGTATATTTGTATTTAAACCTGTGTCCAACTTAACTGTTTGATTAATGATAGTTACTTAGCTGGTTAGTTAATGATTGTTACGTGCTGACTAGATTAAAAATAAATGCTTTGCGCTGTAAAACTTGATGTCCCACTAAACACAAAGGAACAAAAATTATATAAGGGGCACTTTCACCTGGAGCGCCCAGGTCTTATGGACGACTGTGAGACTCGTCCCGAGAAATAAGACCAAGGGACCAGGATCCACAGTGACCAGAGCAACCCCAGGAGCAGCTCCTCTCCATGGAAGGGCCAGACCACGGCACCCCACACAAATGGGGAGGCACTGAGCACAACCACACCTTCGCCACCTTCTATTAAACAAGTTTTTGTTTTGTATATAAACAAAACTATTGTTTGTTTTGTATATATTTTGTACAAACTATTGTTTGTTTTGTATATATAATATGCATTTGTGTATTGCGTTATATTGTATATTATCTGAATATTGTATGCCTTGCTCGAGAGTTAACAGGTGAAACCTGTTTCCTTGTGTATGTCTGATTTGGATGCTGGAAGACCCAGATGTGAAGCCAGATGTGGTTTGACATATCGTTCAACGTATGCTCTAAAATAAATATTTCACTTTTTTTTTTCATTGGCAGCAATTAGTGGACGTATAAAAAAGAAGTTGTGTTTTCAGTAGTTGCAAATATGTTGGAAAATTTATGTGGACACTCAAACCTAAGTTATGATGATCAATACAGCTTCATCGTGGTTGGTCTGATTGTGACGTCATCGCATCGCTGAGTATAAATATGAGCGCATTTGCTATTTGCAGCCACACTTAATTAAGCGTCGAAGACAGAGGTACTTGTACTTATTTGACTACAAAACAAGAAGCATCGCACGGCAACCAGATGTAAGTCATTTGAGATCTATCTTTATTAATATTGGTAATAGTATTCTTTAAAAAAAATAACGTTCTACTACTACGCTTAAATATTACTAGATATTACAAGCATAATTAAATAGTGTGAAGTTTTTAGTTAACAACAGTGTATCTGACAGAATGAAATGCATAACAGTGAGACGCTAAAGAACGATCAAATTAGTCTGCGGTCAATCCGCGTCGCACCGGGTTCACAGCTCAGTCAGACCGTGGTTATTGTAAAATGTTGGGTGGTCAGCTAGGACTGTAGTGGTATTTAGACAGAGTTTACATACTTTTTGTGGACAGAGATGCTTTTTAAAGTAGTTGTCAAAGGGAGAGATGCATTTTTTGTTTTTGCACGCAGCGAACTGCGTGCAACAGATATGATGTTAAGATGTTTTGCGGAGCCCGCTAAATTTTGATTACTGAGGAAAGGTGTCGGTTTCTCATGTTTGTCACTCTTTTGTGGTTATTCAAATGTACGATATGATGGCCAGTATAGCATCATCCCTTTTGTGACGTTTGGTTGTGACGTCACATCGCCGTTGGCTATGCATACAGTGGTATGCAAAAGTTTGGGAACCCCTGATCATTTTCATGATTTTCCTTTATAAATCTTTGGTTGTTTGG
>JAOYMR010000004.1:8009372-8023121 GCA_025802075.1 Tenebrosternarchus preto | reverse complement strand
AACGACATAGGATCTCGTAATAACGACATGCTGAAGAATTTTTTTTTCATCATTCTTGGCAGCAATACGCTTCCGTAGATAACGGCCCACCACTACTTTTAACCCTTATTTTCCATTGAGTTCATAACATGACAATTTCTTCATTATTGTACTCTTCTTTTATAGTTGTTTGCTATACTAGTAGCCTGTTATTTACCATCATATAGTTCACCATTTCTGTGAGCCATTAATCTCATTATTCATTATTATTCAATACATTTAATTGATTCGTTAAGTTGATTCATTTCCTGGGTGTCTGACCATAAGCAGTTCTCTGCATACAAGTGAGTGAAGTCCCTATTAGTATATGCATTTTATATCCCATTAATTATTGGTAAGTCATCTGTTGGTAGATGTCGCTAAATATTACTACATGTACACTGAGTAAACTTGGACAGTTTTCATACAAGTTAATCTTGAAATGTAGCCAAACTAATCTTGAAATGTAGCCAATCTTGTTTTTGCATCTCTTCAGCAGGTTATAGTTTTGCAGAGGGAATAGGAGCAGTCTCTTCTAATGTAACTGTCCTACAAGGAAATCCTGTTACTCTCTCCTGCTGATACAATGGATCTGCTACAACTGAATCTCTGCTGTGGTATCACTAGTATTCCAGATCCAGACCACAGTTTTTATGCCTGGTCAGTGAAACTAAATCTGAAGTAAAAGCTGAACTCCGAGTACCAGGAGTGTCTGCAGTAGTAAATGAAGAGAATAATAGTGTGGATCTGCTGAACTCCTCTGCTGCAGTATCAGACTCTGCTGTGTATTACTGTACCCAGCAGCCCACAGTGACAGGAAACTATGGTGATTTGTACAAAACCCTCTGTATAGGTTAAAACTCAACATCAACAAAATTATTTCAACACATAATTACACTCTCTCTCTCTCATTATCTGAACCACTTAATGCAATTCAGGGTCGCAGGGTCCCTATGCCCATCCATGGGAGCTCACTGTGCACTGGGCAGATACACCCAGGACAAGGTATCAATCCATCGCTGGGCACACACAGACATACACACAGTAACACACACACACTCACACCAGCAACATTTTAGAGTAGCCAATTCACCTGATGTAACTGACTACAGAGGCAGTTGTGCATTTGTTTTGTTGAGTTGATTGATTTTTGTGTTTTTCTACTGATTTATTTTGCTAAGTCTGAGTTGAGCACTTGATTAGTGACATACTGTAGGTGTAATAGGTATGGCTGACGTCACAGGCCAAATCGTAGAGAAGCCATTTTTGTGTTGATTGTAGCCACTGTGTTAGCACAGTTTGTATGCTGTCTGGAGAAGTGAAATGTTTAATAATTTTTGAAGATGCTGAAGAGCATGAGTTTCCTTTGTTTTCCTTTCTTGATCTGATACAGCCAATGAAGTATTTAAGTTTATTTGTTTCATGTTATATTTGGAATTTTGAATCATTCAAGTTAGCTTATGGCCAAGAGGTTAACGATGACCATGAGGCAATTACCTTTCTTAAATTTGATAAGCGTCTAAGCTAATTGTGGTTAACTATATGTAAATTCTAAGGTTAGTGTATCATGTGAGATGTTTGTGTTTCTGTGTAAGATTTAATAATCATTCTCTATGATTGTGTTTAATATGTATTTGTTTTGTGATTTATGTATTTTACTTTGATATAGCATATAATACGGGACATTTCAAGGCTAAAGAGGCAAGAGGCCACAGCATTGCCTGTCGAGTGTAAATAAATGCCGGTAAAAAGAGATCACCTTGTGTCGTGATTCGAATTCAAGACCCAACACATAATCACCAAACCACCGTCACACAATCACAACCTTGGAAAATTAAATCCGTCACATTTACTGCTTATTATGAGTCATTGTATGATTGTGAATCTCTTGAGCTCCAAACCACACACACACACACACACACACACACACACACACTGACACCAGTAGCAGGCGTCTTTACATGTTTCTAATGTTTCTACCACAGCACACACAGCCCTCATAAGCTTTTTGCTGGAGCTCAAGTAAACATTTATCCACCTATTAAACATCAATTACTGAACAATACTATTTTCTTTTATACACTAGTAAGCTAACTATATTTGTATATCAACACAAATCAGCAGTTAGAGTTTATTCAAAGTGCTGCTGCTGGAATTCCTGTATCTGGAATATCTACACAAACAGAGAGAGCTGATCGCATCACATGAACTCTCAAATCCGTACAGTGGCTTACAGTTTAGGACAGAATTTATCTGAAAGTTATTCAGACTTTCTAATTGTTTATGAATCACTGAATAGACCAGGATGCAAGTAGATCTCTTGTGGAGTACTAACCAATTGGACTCTCAGATTACTAGCTACTGGTTAGCTTGTAGTATCTAGAGTTAGAACCAATCAAGGAGAAGGGACCTTTAGCCTTTATCCTGCCAAAAGTTGGAATGTCTTTCTGATGATATTAGATGTCCAGCCCACATTTAAATTCTCCTTGTTTCTCATGCCTTTGTGTAGCACTGCTCTTTTAATTTTCAGTACTACAATGATCTTTTATTTACTTATATTTTAAATTTATTGTCTTTCATCTCAATGCTTTACAAAAAGCAAGAATCTAAACTACTGTGGTGATACTGATTGTAGAAACACCTGGAAAAAGGATTATGGGGGATTATGGGGTCGTGGTTTTACAAGATATAAAGATATATAAAGATATATTTTTGTTAGTTATGACTAAATTGGTGACGAGAGAAGCATAACATTATTCATAACATTATTGTCACTGGGGTAGCCTTATGCCTGTTACTAAATACTTCCCTCCTCTTTAAATCTTCACAATGGAAATCATGTCCACAGAAACACACTTAACTAGGCAGATAAAACACAATACCAAACTTCTGTATCTATAACAACACTTTTTCCCCACACAAATTATAATCCTTAAGATAACTAGGTGTTTTAACAGTCCTTTGTGAACGATGCACTGGTGTTCCTGAATTCTGGGCTGCCTCATAGCCACTGCCATGCACCGTTGGTTCTGGCTGATCTGGCATCCCCAAGTCAGTAACACAATTCCGCTGACCCTCCAATTCCATCTCTGGGACTGAAACAGTCTCTGTGGACAGTAGCACCGACAGAATCATCTTGTCTGAGACAACAGTGTCTGAGGTCCTGCCATCTCCATATCTAGACAGTATATGATCCATATGTCTCCTCACAATTTTTACCAATACCTAACCTAACCTTGTAGGATACAGGCCCTGTCACTTCCTCAATGACTCCTGGAATCCATTTTGGACCATAACTAAAGTTTCTTGTGCAGACCACATCTTCTGCCTGGAAGTGTCGTCCTTGGAGTTTTTTTATCATGACTCTCCTTTTGCTCACCTTGCTTGTATGTCACCCTCCTCCTTAAGTCAGGATCTAGCGTAGATCTCAATTTTCTGCCTTGTAACATCTTGGCGGGTGATTACACTTTAGTAGCAATGCTGAGAGACCCCGCCTTTTTCATCATAGTCTTGAACGTCTGAACTGGTCTTCACGCACTGTTGTCAGAAACAATCATGTCAGGCAATCCGTGGTTGCTAAAAATTTTGCGCAAGCACTCTTGGCACTGCGGATGTATCCACATGTATTTTTGTGGGAGGGCCTTGCCATGTACCTAGCCCCTCCTTGAATACCGCTTGATGCTGCTCATGTACTTACTGTTTTTGTTAACACCAGCATCTGATTCAAAGCACATCAATCCATAGCCAATTCTCTGAACCATCCCTGGCCTAGTAAATTTGGACCCTTTCCCTTCACTACTACTATGGGTAGCTGTTTGATAACCACCTTGTATTTTACTGTCACAGATGCAGCTCCCAGGGTCTCAACTCTTTTCCTTGTATAGGTTTTTAAACTTAGTGAGTACTTGCCTAACCCTGAAAAGGTCTCACTGGACTCCAGTTTGGAGAAGTCTGCTTGTGTCAAAATTGTCACGATACACCCTGTGTCTACATCAAAATCCACATCTTGATCATTGATTTTGAGTCAGATCTTAATGGGTCCCATCCTAGGAATGTCTGCTTCCATCAGACTATGCATAGTGAATATCTCCTCCCCATTGCTATCTGAGTCCCGACCTTCACTGATGTGATAAGTTAACTGGTTATCTCTTGAAGCACCACCGCTTACTCTGTAACACTTTCACTTGGCTGCCTGTTCCTAGAAATAAACTTAATGCACTGTAAACTTAATCTCACTGGGCTTGGGTATCCGGAGGCTTGTGAGGCTTGTGAGGGGTTTATCGTCCAGTGCAGCCTGTACTTCTCTTACCAGCCCAACCTCCCCGACACCGCCAAGGTGTCATTTGTCATCTCCCGCCTCACGGAGAGGGCCTTAGCCTAGGAAGCTGCCTTGGTGTCCAGCTCCTCACTGCTGCTCACCACCTACTCTGAGTTCATCCGGGAACTCAAGGCGATTTTCCATCACCCTTGCAAGGGTAGGGGATGCGAACCGCAGCAGAATATGTGATGGAGTTCCGGACCCTGGCAGCTGGGACCAAATGGAATGATGTGGCGCTGGTGGATGTGGAATTCACACTCAAACAGGAGGAGTCAAGCCTCAATAACTTGGTGAGTCTCGCCATTACCTATGACTGCCTGTTACAGGAGTGTTTCACATGCCGAGATTCCCTTCCGCCAGTGCCGCCCTCCGAACCTTGTCCCGAGGCGGCTCCCGAAGAGCTGAAGCAGTTGGGCCGTGCCAGAGGCTCCTTGTCCACTCCTCCTTGGAAGGAGAGCGGCCTGGTGAGTAGCAACCACCTCGCCACCTTGTGTTGCTCCCTATCTGCGTGATACATAAGGGCCGCTCCTCCTCTGTTCCAGCTGTCGTGGACTCCAGCTTGGTGCTAGATGTCATGGACCTGGGCTAGGCCAGGTCTCGGGGTGCGTCGCCTTCTGCTCCCCATTCCTAAGTATGTGCAAGCAATAGATGGCAGACCTGTGGGCACTGGACATAGCGATTCCACATCCACATTCCTTCGCCTCCACATCAGAATCGGTAACCACTTTGAAACCCAGTCTTTCATGCTTCTCCCTGCCTTGTCCCAGCCTGTCACCCTAGGTCTCCCTTGGCTCAGGAGCCACAAGCCCCACATCTCCTGGGTCGAGAACCAGGTTTTGGAGTGGGCCCCTCGGTGCGATCGGCACCTGAAGACTGGGTCTGAAATTCTCCAGTCCATGTCAGTCGATAGCCCAAACGCAGCTTGCCCTATGACTGTGCCTGCCCCTTACCGCGATCTGGCAGAAGTCTTCAGCCCGCAGCCCACCACCAAACTGCCCCCCCCCCCATCAACCATGGGATTGCACTGTGGAGCTGAAGGACTGCATGGTCCCGCTGGGGGGTAAGGCCTACCCTTTGTCCCAGGAGGACGAGGACATCATGGTGCGCTTCACCCGGGAGGCTCTCGTTCAGGAGTACATCCGCCCCTCCACCTCTCTGCCGTCTGCGAGTGTCTTCTTCGTGCATGAACTACTGTGAGATTAATGCCATCCTCAAGCACTACCCCATCCTTTGCCGCTGGATCGTGCTGCCCTTGAACAACTACGCTGAGCCAGCATCTTCACGAAGTTGGATCTCCGCAGCACCGATAACCTGGTAAAAATCAGAGAGGGCAATGAATGGAAGACCTTGTTCAGTATGTCTTCTATCCACGCCACACCGTCCCTGGTTACACATAGCTCTGGATTTCACAACGGATCTGGCAGAATCAGAAGGAAACACCATCATCATGATACTCGTAGATTGCTTCTCCAAGATGGTGCCACTAACCGCTCTTCCCACAGTGTGGCAGATGGCCGAACTGCTGTTCCACAACATGTTCCGGCAGTTTGGTCTCCGTTGGCAGTTTGGTAGGACGTTGTCATGGACAGGGTTTCCCAGTTCACCTCCTGGGATTCAACATGATGGTGAGTCTGATGTCAGGCTACCATCCCCAGGCAAATGCACAGGTGGAGCGCCCAAACCAGGAGTTGCCTTCCCAGGGTTGCTGCTGTGCGTCCTTGGCCTTCCATGTATCCGCACTGAAACGAGTGCGCCCTGGACCACTGGAGGATGAGGTTGCACAGGGGTCCCCCCCACCTTTAGTGGAGTTGCAGGACGGCCCTGCCACCCGGGCGTAAGCCCTGCTCGACTGCCGACGGCAACGATGGCAGCTGCACTATCTCGTGGATTGGGAGGGGTTCAGTCCAGAAGAGCGCCGCTGGGTGCCCGCCTCACAGATTCTGGACCCCGTCCTGGTCGCCTCCTTCCACCGCGCCCATCCAGATCGCCCTGCTCCTCGCCGTCCTCCAGGAGGCGGATCGGGGCCCTTGCGCTCCACCCGCAGCTCATTCCCTCAACCCACAGGTTCTGCCCGTCAATTGTTGCACATTGCCTTCGATGGACTGAGCCTGCTGCCTGCGCCATTGCCAAGCTGCCGCCAGCCTTTGCAAACTCTTTGTTTTGCTAATCGCTAGCGCTATACGCAGCCTTACGCTGCTTTTTACTTTGCTCTGTGAGTTGCTGCTCCACTGCAGCCAATAAAGATTACATTTCCTGCAGCCTCGCCTTCTGCTCCCTCACTGCCACCACCACAGTTATTCATAACATTATTCACTGAAGGGAAAAAAGCTGATATTACTGGTAAATTAATAAGATTGTTAATTACAATAATTCATTAACAATAATAATTTACATAATTATTAAAAATTTGTAGAAAACGTGCTATATTGTTTGAGGGACAGAGTGAAAGATTTGAATATGAACTATGAATAATTATGTCATGTTGGCCATCGTCGCCTCCTCCCTTGTCCCGTGTTCATGTGAGTGTGTCTGTGTGTGTAGGTTTGTATGCCGTGTGTAAGTGTGTGCGTCGGTGTGTGGCTAGATGAACACTGTAATCAGTTACCAATCTTAACACTGTAACCTGTTTACAGTCCAAACACTGTAATCTGTTAACAATCTAAACACTGTAACCTGTTCACAGTCTGAACACTAATCTGTTCACAGTCTGAACACTGTAATCTGTTAACAATCTGAACACTGTAACCTGTTCACAGTCTGAACACTGTAATCTGTTAACAATCTGAACACTGTAACCTGTTCACAGTCTGAACACTGTAATCTGTTAACAATCTGAACACTGTAACCTGTTCATAGTCTATATTGTTGTCACCGGAGAGATAAAGGAAAATCACAGGCTGAATCAGTGGAGTTATATAAGCAGGAGATGAGTATAAGTTGGAACAGGTGATGTGATCAGTACCCATGCACTGGGTTTCAATAGGCTGTAAATTAAACAAGGCCTGTGGTCAGTGGTTAAGGTGCACAGCTCCTACGCAGAAGGTTGCCAACTCAAGTCCCGCCACTGCCAAGACCCTTAACCCTCATTGTTAGGACCCTGAGCAAGACTATTTATCCATCTGCATAAGACAAATAAGATGCATCTACAAAATGCAGAAAAGATTCAGATGTGTTCTGTTTGGCCACATAAGCACAGACAGTACCACTTTATACTTGCTCTCATTTTCCATTTCCATTCTGCATTTTTAATTTGGTTTTAAAAGACTTTTTACATTATGTGTCCAGTAAGTAACTTGTTCATGTCAGTGTAACATGAGAAGAAAATGATGGAAAGATGAACGTTACATTCTGCACAATCAGCAGAAACTCATTCTCAAAAACCCGTTTGGTAGATGGATGTGGCTGCACCACTGAAATAGTCTAGGCTTATTATCTAACTCTAGATCTGGAATTATATCTTTAGGTCTGTGTCTTTTAATCTACTGTAGCCCTGGGATTATAATTTCTTTCTAGCCCTGAGTCTATAATATAACTAGCCCTAGGTTTATAATATGAGTCTTTCCCTGGAATTATAATCTAACTCCAGTCCTGAGATTATACTCCAACTCTAGTCATGATTTTATAATCTAACCCTAACCCTGGTTTATAATCTAACACTAACCCCGGGATTACATTCTAACTCTAACCCTGGATTTATAATATTATCTCTCAGAAGCAACAGTAGCACTGCAAAACAAGTATTTTTAAATAAAAAAGTATATCTAAAGAAAAAAATTATAATTCCTTTGACTTTTTGTGTATTTCTTTGATGCAGAAACAAAGATATACCTCAAATGGTGAACTAAGGAATGCTCATTTTCTAGTGATTATTTTAGTAATATAAATATGACATATTGTGATTTATAGTTAGCAAACATAATTAACCCATGTATGATCAGTGTCTATTAATCTGAAATTTTTTAACTTCTTCTTAAAAGAAATTGTGAGCATTGTTCATTAAAACCATTTCAGCCTTTTCAATCACACGATAAAGGATCATTTCAAACACAATCACTTCTTTCCTTCATGTTCCTATCAGCAGCATAAATGGAAAAATGGTAAATGGAGTTTGTGTCTGTTGAAATCCTTCTGTTCATCGATCATCCCTTGAATCAGATGGGCCACCAGATTAGACATCAGCTCTTCAACCACCAGATTAGACATCAGATCCCTCAGCTCTTGAACCATAAGCAGCGACAAGAGTTTGTGTGATCATTCGGAGCCAAGCAGCAGAGTGGCTGGCGGAGTAGTGGCTGACTGGAGAATCAGCTGCACTGTTGAAGGCCATTGATCTTATCTCAGATCAAGCTCCGCTCCTTCTGGAGTGTGATAGGCTCCCTGGAGAAGCCTGCTTTACAATCCATTCATCACTGCCTGTATCATTAACGTAAACATACCACATACTCTGTCTCTCACACACACAGACCCCCCCCCCCCAACACACAAATATGTAGTTGAGCTCTCACATTCATCAGCAGTCAAACATCCTCAGCAAAGTTTGTTAAAGTCATCATACATTTTTTCTGTAACTGAAGTACTTGTCATATTTGGTTTTCCACAATTGGACTTTATTGTGTGTGCAGTGAAATGTTTTGTTTGTGTGTGTGTGAAGCAAAGGTTTCTTTACTTACACTCACTCAAATGTACTAGATGTATGCTAGACACATACACACACACACACAGTCATGCATGAACACATACTTTTATTCCTGACATGATTAATGACATGACCAAGTGGGAGCATGTATAGGTTAAAACGGATGGGGACAAGAACTGACCCTTGCGGGACGCCACAGGTTACAGTATTTGTCTTGGACTTTGCATTTCCAATAGAAACAAACTCAGTTCTACCACTGAGGTATGATTTAAACCAGGAAAAAACAGTGTCCGTGAGACTGATGGTATGTTGCAACCAACAAAGAAGTATCCCATGATCCACTGTGTCAAATGCAGCCGACAGGTCGAGCAGGATGAGCAGGGAAGGTAAGGCAGTGTCTGCTGCCATCAGGAGATCATTGGTAACTCTGACTAAGGCTGTTTCTGTGCTGTGAAGTTATATGAAGTTGGGCAGCTACCACTTTTTCCAGTACCTTGGAAAGAAGAAGGAGGTTAGAGATGGGTCTATTATTTGCAAAATTCTCAGGTAGAAGATAGAACATGACCAGCCTGGAGGGAGTGGTTTATTACAGTGGTAATCAATGGACTTATAGCAGAAACATTTGCTTTGAGTAAATATGTAGGAAATGGATCTGAGGTACAGGTAGATGATTTCATCCTCTTAATGATGTGCTCAACTTCGTGCTGTGAGACTTCTGAAAAACAGTTAAGGGGCTGAAAGACCTCAAACTGTAGCTGGGTAGTCTGTACAGACAGAGAGGAGGAGCCCGGAAGAGTAAAACAAACAGACTCTCTTTTCGTTCTAAAAAATGTCATAAACCTATCACAATACTCTTCTGTGATTGCAGTAATGGAAGGAGCATGTGGACTGAGAAGGTGGTTCATGGTGGAAAACAGCTGTTTTTAATTTCCCTGACGATTTTCGATGATGCTTGAGAAGAACTGTGATTGCACGTTAAGGAGGGACTTTGAATAGACCTTTTGGTGATCCCGATAGACTAGTTTGTGAACTGTGAGGCCAGAAGTTTTAAAACGTTGCTCTAGAGCACGCCCGACCTAGCATATAATAATATGCTAGTATAGGCTGCATTGAATGAATCATAATAATATGCTAGTACGGGCTGTACTGAATGAATCATAATGATATGCTAGTGTGGGCTGTATTGAATGAATCATAATAATATGCTAGTGTGGGCTGTATTGAATGAATCATAATAATATGCTAGTATGGGCTGTACTGAATGAATCATAATGATATGCTAGTATGGACTTACATGTGAAGCTGCAATAATATACCCTGCTTCAGTAAAATACAACCAAGTTATGCAAGTTATAATGCAAGTCAGAGTACAGGAAAAGTTATAGTAAACGAGGTCTTTCTAGCGATGCAAAAAGAGCATAGTGGAAAATAAGGCAGCCAATCCCTGACATCAGTTAAACAGTTTATTAGAATAAATTAGAATAACAGGCTTTAATAATATCAAATAAAAAAAGTTCAAACTCATTCTGTTTCATTCCCAGCAGGACAGAGTCTCATACAGTGTGTGTGTGTAAGAATGTGTGAGATCGTTAATGATTCTGCATTGTTTCTTTAGCCAGACACCACACACACACAGACACACACACACTGTACATATATACGACATATACCTGCCCACCCAAACCTTCGCTTGCACGCACGCATGCACACGGACTCACACACACAAATACATATACAATACCTGCCCACTCAAACATTCGCTCGCACTCACACATAAACACATTTTGCACAAAGTTTTTTCATGGATTTCCAGAATGTCCCTGGGTCTCTGAGGTACAACTATACATTTTTAGTTGTGATACATTCACATACATATAAAAACATCTGATTCTGGGTTTAAAAAACAATTATTCTATTACTGAAAAAGAGGTGTTTCAATTAAATCAGATAGGCCAAAAATGCTACTAATACTATTTACGAATCAACCAATTAGAGTTATGCAAATTAGATTGTTATTTACCAAATGCAGGTTTCACTTTTTTTGGTCCACCTTTTTCATTACGAGGGGCGGAGCTTTAGCAACATTTTTGGTCCACCTTTTTCATTATGAGGGGCAGAGCTGCAGACACAGGACTACGGACATGTGTGACTGCAATTCTGTTGCAACAAGCACTTTGGTATCAATGTGAGATGCTGTCATAATATTGCATTATGTTGAAGTTTCAACTGTGCGAGAAAAAGAATGTTGGCAAATACAATTATAACAGTGTAAAGTAACAAAGTACAAATTTTGTTGTTAACAAAGTAACAAGTTAAAAAGAGAGAAAGAAGAAATGGAAGAGACAGAAGGAGTTGGTGAGGAAAGAGAGAAACAGACAAAGCGGGTGGTCAGTGTCTGTGCCAGCGGGCAGCAGGTGGCACATATGCTGCATCGCCTTTGGAAACTAACCCCTCCACCCAAGAAGCGCAGCTCCCCAAAATGGCCCAGCCCAAAATGGCCCAGCCCAACCCGCCAAACCTGTACTGTGCTAAGAAGAAACTTCTTCATCTTGATCACTTTCCTCTCAACCCAACACACACTCTGTGCAGTGATGTCCTTCCTGCTTGAGCTTCTGTTCCTTATATTACCCTGACCAGCACATGTGCAAACACACACACACACACACACACACACACACATTGTAAGACTTGTCCCTACTGTAACTCTCTCCTGCCCAAAGGGACATCTAGAGGAAAAAAAGATGTACAGACAGAGGGAAACACACAATGGCACATTAACCTTCATGCTTCTGTTGTGTTTATTGTAGAACTCCACGCTGTGTTTCAGCGCCCTACTGCTACACTATGCTAAGCCCATTTACACATGCATTTATAAATAAACAGGCAGAAACTAAGGGGTCGTTCTAACTGCATTCATCAGCTGGCTGAAGATACTGAAAGCTAATAAGATGCACTCTTAAATCATGCTGTGCGACATGCCTGGCTTTGCATCATAAGACTGTATAAAACCGACTGCATGAGCACATTTCATGGCATGTCCTTGACTGTGAATAGCTTATACTAAGGTAAGATAACCAGTAACCAATTCTATCTAAGTAACTATTTGCAAACGTGGAGCAAACAGAATGTCTCTTAATCAAAGGATGAGAGTCAGTGAATTTTTGCACAGGAAGTATATGCATGTAAAGACATCTTTGGAGAAAGTGGTCTTTATAGATCTCACAGAAGGTTTAGGGTTAGGGTCATTAGAGATCTCTCACAAAAATGGCTTTTTTATTTGTAGGGTTTAGATTTTACAGGGTAAGCATTTCAGAAGATGAAGTGGATAGTGATGTATTGTTGATGGGTTTATACTAAGAATATGGCTTAGCTTGTTAACAAATCAGATTGAATTAGTTTAACCTGGGATTAGTAATCCAGCATTGCTAAACTGGTAGTCCCTTTAGTCTCCTCCATTCGATGTACTGTTATACAAGTAATATAAATCTCTGCCACTCCACCATGGCTTGGGCTGAGTATCTCAGTCTACACTGCTCATCTTGAGTTCAGCACTGTCCAGCTTCTCCGCAGGGTAAACGTGGTGCTTGTTCATGTAAAGTTTTATTGCTACAACTCAAGGGGTTTGTGGCCTGAATCTTCCCCCAGTAAAGGCTGTCCAGCATGGGGCAGTGCTCCAGGAGTGTGGGGAGATGTTTGGTAGTGTGGGAGTGGGGTTTCCAGGCTCTGTGACCGGGTTCTTTGGGTGAGGGGTGAATGGGACAGGAAAGCTCTTACTGAGAGGTCAGTAAGTGACACACTGGGGAGGGCATCGGGGTATAAAATACCTGAGGGACAGGAATCTGCAGAGGGGCAAACAGTCTGTAGTTCCTGTGCCCTAATGGGTTCAAGTTGTCCAGACTGTATACCAGTCTTCATCTGTGGAGGAGGGGGATGGATCCAGATTGTGCCCCGGTCTTCAGAGTTGGAGGGTGGGGGGTGGCCTGGACCGTGGTTGGCAGGTGGGGGGTGTCCAGGTGCCTGTGCTGAGGCTATCAAGGTTTCCAGGAGGAAGGCGAGGCTTCGCATTACCCGGCCTAGCTCAGCTACTTCTTGTCCAAGAGTGCTTACCTGCAACACATAGATAAACATCACACTCAGACAGCTCTAACTCTAAACCCTAACCCTAACCCCAGTCCCAAACCCTAACCTTAATCCCTAACCCTAAAAGACATAAATACACATCACATCACTCACAGACACATATGAATAACAGGCTAGTGTGACGGAGGAAGGAGGAAGGAGCAGTAGGTGAGGTCGGCAGCAGAATGCCAGCTGGATCCATTTGTTAAGTGAATACAAAGTAAATAGCGTAGCAGTGCAATAAGTAAAAAGCAAAGGCAAACGGCACACAAGGGGCACTTAGCAGGCTAACACAGCAGCGATAAATGCAGACTAGGCAAAGGCGGAAGGCAGACACCAGCAGAGAAAGCCTCGGCAGCGCAGTAGTTAGCTTGCAATGTTCAGCACAGGAGAGCAGGACCTGTGGGCTTTAAATAAGGAAAACAAAACAAGGAATAGATGCTCTCAATACTGTGTTGATTGTGACCGTGGGAGGAGTGAGTGTGAGTGCGATGAGGTGGGCGTGTCCATGGAGCTGGGATGCTGGCCTACTGTGACAGCTAGTCATTTAATTCAATATCTTGAGACATGGAGAATATGAAAGCTACACTATATTGCCAAAAGTATTCGCTCACCTTCCTTGACTCACATATGATCTTAAGTGACATCCCATTCCTAA
>JAOYMR010000004.1:7983945-8004754 GCA_025802075.1 Tenebrosternarchus preto | reverse complement strand
ATATACACCAATATGATAGGAGTGATATCCACCAATATTATAGGAGTGATATACACCAATATTATAGGAATGATATCTACTAACATTATAGGAATGATATCCACCAATATTGTAGGAGTGATATCCACTAACATTATAGGAGTGATATACACCAATATGATAGGAGTGATATCCACCAATATTATAGGAGTGATATACACCAATATTATAGGAATGATATCCACTAACATTATAGGAATGATATCCACCAATATTGTAGGTGTGATCTCCACCAATATTATAGGAGTGATATCTACCATTATTATGATGGTAGATTATAATAGGAAGGCACTGCCTGATGAGTCATTGAATAAACAGATGTAAGATGTGTGGCTGAAGTTTGATCGTATCTTTTGAGTTGAAGTTTTTGTGTTGTTTATATTAATGGTCCTGCCCCATCCCCATTCCCTGATCCCGCCCCTGTTCCCATGCCACTGGCCTCTTCCCTGATCCCGCCCCTGTTCCCATGCCACTGGCCTCTTCCCTGGTCCCGCCTCTGATTCTGTAGTAACAGTGCTCTATATTAGTTACTTCCAGAATCCAAAAGCTTTTATCAACCATATTTGCCATGTAACATCTCTAAGACTAATATATATTTTAATCATAATGGGGCAACAACTGCCCCGTCTTTAAAATTCCTTTTCTAATCATATCACAGTCATAGATTATTATTTATATAGAAATCAATTCTCTTACACCAGTCTGCTCCAAATGATGTTAGTTCCTCTGTTTGATCATGGGAATGTTGATTACTACAGAAGCTCCATGTAGAAGGCAGCACCATTATCTTCAATCTTTCAGAACAGCACAGCTGACTTTACTCTTTGGGACTCTTTAATTCCCCAGCTGTTCTTCAGGAAGTAGCCTGAGACTATCGAGTGCTTTCTCCTGCAGGTTGGTCACTGTGTCTTTGTCTGATCTCCATTTTGTGTTTTTGAATTCCCTGTTTGGATCTGTCCTTTCACTACTGTTTGCCCATCACCTGACCCTCACTATAAGTGTGTCTGTCCCGCTTGCTATTAAAGACTGTCCTGCAGTTGTATCCGGTCTACCCTTCATTTGTGACAGTTAATTAAAATTAATTAATTGTTTCTCAATTACTTTCTGCTGTAAATAAGAGTATGTTCTTAATGATTTTTTTAGTTAAATAAAAAATACATAACTAAAGCCTGTGGACATCCACTGTCTAGGCAGCTAAGGCTTCAACTAGGGCTTCAACTAGGGCTTCAAATAGGGCTTCAACTAGAGCTTCCAGGGGACCCATTGAGCTGTCATTCATGTTTCTCTAATAAAAGTTTTTTTTACTGTTTTTTTTTAACATTATCCAGGAAATACTTGCATATGATTATCCAAACAGTAATTTATGTGTTCATATGTAATTATGTTTTAATGAACGTATACTTTTAATCTGAGTGTGTGCTTGTTGGTGTGTGTGTGTGTTTGTGTGTGTGTGCGCTTGTGTTTGTGTGAGTACTAGTATGATGACTGACCCAGAATCGCAAGGACCATGCCATCCTTGAGCACTTCCATGGAGCCAGAGCAGACGAAGAACAGTGCCTGCAGCGCATCGCCCTGCCGCAGGAGATACTCGCCCGGCGCGCAGAACGACGTCTTGATGTGCAGTGACAGCGAACGCAGGCAGCCGCGGCTCAGAGACGAGAACACGGCCAGCTCCAGGATCTCCTTGTTCAGGTGCGTAGCGATATCAGAACGCAGCTCATCAGGAAAGTCTCTCAAGAGCTGCAGCATCAGCAGGAAATAGCACTAAGTTAACACAGCGCTATAATTTTGTATGTGTATATGAATGTGAATGTGTAAACGAATGTGAAAGAGAGTGAGACAGAGAGAGACAAAGAGAGAGAGAGAGAGCAAGAGAGAGAGGAGAGAGAGAGAGAGAGAGCCATTATATCAAAATAATTCATTCATGAATAATAACAATCTGAAACGTGTACTGCAGAGTAACATACAGTCTCTGTAGCAGCTCTGTTCATTAGCCAGCATGAGTGTGCAGGTAACCTTCTTCCTTTACTGTATCTCCCTCCCACAGGTGGAGATGCAATGCTCCATTTCTCATCATGTTACCACCAGGTGCTCTGAACCTTACCTAATGCTTCTTTTCAATTGTATATAAGGTTATGGTTAGGAGTTAGGGGTTAGGGTTCAGGGTTAGGATGGGGTTAGGGGTTAAGGTTTAGGGTTAAGGGGTTCGGGGTTATGGATTAGAGTTTAACCCTGGTGCTTCACTCCATTCTCTCACCACCCTTCATCCCACTCACATTTCCATCCTTCATTCATCCCGAGTAATGGCACTCAATCATCCATGAGCATCACACTTACTTTTCTCTCGCCCGCTCCCTCACCCGCTCTCTCACCCACTCTCTCACCCGCTCTTCCCATCAGTCTCAGCATCTATTATTCATAACTCTTAGCCTGGTGTTTATATTCCATCTCCTTCCCCATTCCTCTCACTTCTGGAGTCAAGGAAACACTCAGAGAGTCCTTCAGTTATTTCTCTCTCCTTGTCATGGATGGTCTTTTTTCTTGTTCAACTGTCTATAATCTTGTCAATGATTACTAGTTACTAGGTTCTAGCCATTTGTGTCCTTTCTGGAACACAAGAATTATCATTATGTATCTATATAAATGTTTATTATATTTATTGTATTTTACTATAGTATTTTTATTATGTAATTTATAGATAATCTGCAATATAATAATAGTAATAATAATAATAATAATAATAATTAGTGTTAATATACCTGTTGACTACACTGAATCAAAACATTAGGCAAGAGTTCCATGCTAGAGTGCAGCAAACCTTAACACTAACTCTAGTGATACCGCGGTGATGTTTTGCTGAATGACCCATTTCAAACCAGAGTACCACCCACAGGTGCACCTCTAGGGTATCTCCATGTATGCAGGTGAGTCTAGTCACACGCACTCGTTACCTCGTTGGAGTCGATGCCATTGTTGACAGACCAGGTGGTCTGGAAGTACTCCAGCATGCGCTGCTTCAGGCCCTGGGGAAGGTGGTGCACGCGGATGAAGTCCTTCAGGTCTTTAGTGCGCGTGTGGTACGATGACCAGCGTGAGTACATGCGCTGGATGATGGCTGTCACGTTGCCAAAAACTAGTGCATGCATGAGGGCTGTGGGTCAGCACACACACACACACACACACACACACACACACGATTACATTCAACACACACAATTACATTCAACACACACATATACACGATTACATTCAACACACACACACACACGATTGCATTCAACACACACACATGATTACATTCAATACACACACACGATTACATTCAAAACACACACACACGATTACATTCAACACACACACACATACGATTACATTCAACACACACACACATACGATTACATTCAACACAAACGTTCATGATTACACTCAACACACACACATGATTATATTCAACACACACACACACACATGATTACATTCAACATACACACACACACGATTACATTCAACATACATAATGTTTACATTCAGCACACACACACACGATTACATTCAACACACACACATGATTACATTCAACACACACATTTACTTTCAGCACACACCCCCCCCCCACACACACACAATTACATTCAACACATACACGCATGATTGTATTCAACACACACACATACACGATTACATTCAACACATACACACGGTTACATTCAACACACACACACAAGATTAAATTCAACACACACACACACGATTACATTCAATACACACAATGTTTACATTCAGCACACACACACACGATTACACTCAACACACAAACACATGATTACATTCAACACACACACACACACGATTACATTCAACACACACACACACATGATTACATTCAACACACACAATGTTTACATTCAGCACACACACACACATGATTACATTCAACACACACAATGTTTACATTCAGCACACACACACACGATTACACTCAACACACACACACATGATTACATTCAACACACACACACACATACACACAATTACATTCAACATACACACACGATTACATTCAACACACTTAATGTTTACATTCAGCACACACACACACACGAGATTACATTCAACACACACAAACACACACACATGATTACATTCAACACATACACACACACAACGTTTACATTCAGCACACACAACACACAATGATTACCTTCAGCAAATACACATGCACAAATATGCATAATTAAATTCAGCATGCACACATATACAGTTACATTCAGCACACACACACACACACAAATGCTTCCATTCTGCAAACATAAATGCACACACATGATTACATTCAGCACACACCCATGCATGACTGCAGCACACACCCACACATACATGATCACATTCTGCACATTCAGCACTTTGGTGCACATGAATTTCATTAAAAGAAAAACATATCATGGCCTATTCCATTTTCCATTTCTGCAAGTCAGCTGTTGACTTGCAGTGTCACTGTTTATCTCAGTGAATTTATACCTACATCTCAATACCTCTGCTGATTAGGATCTAGGGTTTATTGACTGGTGATGTGACTTTATTAGTTATTTCCTCTGATCATCATTACATGACTGGAATGAAGGAATATACCTTTATCTGCACAAAGAGGTACTTAGCAGCATTAGAACTTTGAAGTCGAGTGTGTGTGAATATTGGTGCAACTAATATTTTTTATAGAGCAGTAGATGTGTAAGGATGCCACAAAATTACCCTGATACACAGAGATATATAAGTGGTGTTTGTTTACTTGCATGCATTGCATTGTGGGAGGAAGAGTTTGTGTTGTTGTTGTGTGTTTTGCTGGTGTATAGGTAGAAGAGGGACATGATTGCCTTCTGGATAGGGGTGACATTTCAGAAAATAATGACCATAAATTATTATCATGAGCCAGCAACTGTGGTGACCTCAACTTGATACACTTACCACACAATTAAATACATAAACACACACACGCACACACTCACACACACACAGGCACACATGCACGCTCACACATATACACTCAAAACGTACATATGTATACACGCAACATCTACGTGCACACTCACAGTCATGCACACACACACACACACACATGCACACATAATACCCACTCACACACACATGCTAGTACACACACACACACACACACACACACACACACAGGCACACACATACACACACACACACACACATGCATGCACACACACACATGCTCTTCCTCACCCCCGATGAGCATGGTACAGATAGAGAAGATCTTCTCGGTGTCGGTGTTGGCAGACACATTGCCAAAGCCCACGCTGGTGAGGCTGCTGAGGGTGAAGTACAGCGAGGCGATGTAGACACTACGCAGAGACGGACCTCCTCCCGCTGAGCCGTTGGCCGAGCTGTTGGCCACGCCAGCGTACGGCGACTCCAAGCGCTTACCGAGCTCGTGCAGCCAGCCTGCAGGCAGCAGCGGAGCAGCACAGCCTTTTAACTGTGAAATAACACATCCTGCTATTTCATCTGATGTAACTTGGCAAACGAATGTTGTACCAGTTTAAAAAATGAATGTGGTCAGAGAAGTAGTTTAGACTGAGGGTTAGACTGAGGGTTCAGACTGAGGTTTAGACTGAGGGTTAGACTGAGGTTAGAGGGACAGACTGGGGTTAGAGGTTAGATAATGTATAATGACCATAATACATGTTTTGCCTTGTTAAACTGAACCATTATCATGTGGGTTCTAATTTGCCAAAGCACTTTGTTCCCTGTTAGTAATCACATCACATAGGGAGTCAGATGAGGACAACAGAACCCTGTGGAGTGTGTAATAGAGTACTGCTAAGACCAGCACTGCACAACTCCCAGGTCTGGCTGAACACAAACACTGTACATGGTAATTCTGCACTGGGAATTGCGCTGTGCCAGCAGTTGGGAGCTCGCCAGGTCGTCCAGGTCTTTCAGGTCTTTCCACATGCAGCACTTTTCCGTCTCTATAACAGTTACACTGTAACACAGTTACACTGTAACACAGCTTCCCCTTAATTGGCTGCCCGTGTTCTACCTGTTCATACTCACCGGCCCACCAAATAAAAAAAAAAAAAATAAAAAAAAAACATTCCAGGCCACTGTTGCTATAGTAACTGCCCTCCGGAGAGGCCCTGAGGGTGGTGGCAGAGCACAGAGGGGGAGAAGTGGAGCTGTGCCTCAGCGCTGATGGCAGGGTGACAGGCTCGTCTCCCAGCAGGCCGCGCACTGCTCCTGACCGCAGCCTTGCACACTGAGCCCAATTAGAGTTCAAAGAGGGGGACCAGGGCTCTAGCACATGCTACTGAAAAGCTGCTGTTCTCAGGGCGTCCTCAGTCTGTCCTCTCCTGCTTGAATGTGCTCCCCCTGTCTCTCTCCTCTTATTTTTCATGTCCCCACGTCACAGTGTGATCCTTCATCTCCACCTGTGCTGTCATTTATCTTATTCTGCATCACCTCTTTCTCCTTCGTCATCCTCGTTTCTCTCTTCAGAGTGTAGTGAACGAACTCCAGGGGCTGCTAAGTTTTCTTGGCAGTGTGGAGATTTCATCACATTAGTTATTTAGATTTGATTCTCTTTACCAGAGGGATGTAAGTGCAGCCAGGGTCCCCAGGTTCATGTCACCAAAACATGATTTTAATGTCTCTCCTTAATTATTGTTCTCAATAATCAGAATTCAGATCATCAGAATCCAGATTGTCTGAATTCCTGTGGTGGTAAATGTGCTCCCAGTGATTACATTTTTATCATGTTCAGGTATTTTATACCTGATACTTGATCATTAGGCTGATGCAAAATTATCTTCATGCTTGAGATTTTTGCTCTGTGTGTCTTCACGATTTCCTGTTTAATCCAGCTTTCCTGTTTAATTCAGTACAGAAACTCTGAACCAGACATCTAAAAAGAAATAACTCTAATGAGAGAGTTGAGGGTGACCATGACAGTGAAAAATCTCCTGACAGAGATGATGAAAGAATTATCAGCTGAGACCCAAAAGCGAATCGATCCTCCTCAAGGCTGCTCTAGACGATGAAGCTAAAGTCATAGATGAAGTTCACATTAGTGGCAGACAAAACTGGATCATAACAGCTAACAGCTACAACACTGTCAGGTGCAGGAGGCCACTGCTATGTTAGAATATCATCAGGTTGGAATATCAAGCAGGCAGGCATGAACCTTAATGAACCTGTGTGTTTAGATAGATAGATAGATAGATAGATAGATAGATTATCTCACCTATATCCCATGAAGTATGTGCATTACGGTCCATCTCTTTCTTGCCGATGATGTACCAGATGCAGGCCATCCAGTGGGCGAGCAGGGCGAACATGGACATGAGCAGAGTGAGGACCACAGTGCTGTGCTGGGAGTAGCGGTCCATCTTCTGCAGCAGGCGAAGCAGACGGAGTAAACGCACCGTCTTTAACAGGTGAACCACCGACACCTGCCACACATAGATCAGCAGTTACAGGAGACACTCAAGCTTTCTCACCTTTCAAATAATCATAATCATGTTAATTTTATTCAGTTTCAGCTGAGGGCAGAGGGGAAGGCTTTGGGCTCTTAGGGAAAAATTAAAAATTTTTGGCCTCAAACTAGTTTCCAGCCACAACGGCCCTGCAGGCTACAGCAGGACAGCCAGTGGAAGCATGTTGCCAAGTACCTGCCCAGCAGAAACAGCATCACTTACAACCCTTATCTACATGTACAACACTTACCTGTAAGTACAATGCTTACATGTAATTACAGTGCTTTTCTCTACACTTTACCTCTAACTAAAAATCTTTAATCTTTAACCTCTAACAAGTAAAACACTTTAAAAACAGCTCTAAGTACAGGACTTTTAAATCAATACTACAGTTCACAGTGTGTGTAAGTAAGTTTATATATACCAGCATTTGTGTAGGCTACATAAGTAACCGGTGTTAATGACTGAAATTCAAAAAAGCAATTCAAAGATGTAATGAAAGAAATTGTGATAAAACATCCATGAGCAAATAAAAATGAGAATGTTACCTCTAACGGTTTTCCTGGAGAAAGAACATAAGCTTTGTAAAGGCTTTGGCGTTTGGCATCCAGCATGAGTTTTCTGAAGAATGAAAACTAGCTTATAATTAACCTTTACTGGGATTCCACATCCTCACAGCTAAATGAGCGAAATACTGAACTGCCATACAAATAACATAAACTCACTGGTTAAGGAGCTCAACCATTAATCAGATAATCAATCAGTAATCAATTAGTAATCACATGGTTGCCAGTTGAAGCCCAACCATTGCCAAGGTGCCACTCTTGGGCTCCTGAGCAAGACCCTTAACCCACAATTACTCAAGATTACTCAATTACTCAGCCATAGTTGTAAGTTGCTTTAAATAAATGTGTCAGCTAAATGCCATGAATATAGAAGTCCTTAAATTACACTGAACAGAATCTCACTGACGGTAAGGGGAATAGGATTGTTTTATGACCATGTCAAGGTAAAAGCCACAGCCTCCACCTTTGTTGTAGTTTGCCCTGCCACTTCTGCCCAACTCTGTGCTATCAGTAAATGTGTAGAAAATTGTCTCTTAGTTAATGTTCAAGCAGAGGAACATATATGTTCTTACTGAGGGTGTGGGTAATGCTGGAGATGATGTCTGAGGGTGTGGGTGATGCTGGAGATCTGGGACCTAAAATCACTTCATGGCATTTTTTTGACCCATCAACTATTTGGTACATGGTGATGGTACATGTACTACTGTGATGGTACATGTGCTACTCATAGCTGCTTTTCTTTTATTCACATGGCTAATGGTTGTTTGGTCTGTTCCTCTAGATCCTGGAAGCAGCCCTGGCTTGCAGTCACTGTAGGAGATGTGCAGTATCAGTGGACCAGATAACATCACAACAGCCCAACTACACATCATCTTAACATAACATCACAATAGCCCAACCATTTACCACCAGGTACTCAGAAAGGATCTCTCAATCTGGACACATCCTGCATTCCTCTGGTATCCTTCAGTACACTAATGTTGTGCTTTTGAGCAGCAAGGACCAGAAGACACATGAAAAAGATTTAAGGGCACTGTTGAATGTTTTGGTGAGCAAAGGTTAGCAGGCTGGCAGGTCACAAGGCTAGCAAGGCTGGAGGAGCTCTGTTATGCTGTGATAGAGTATTTGGGACAGTGGGTTTGTCTGGCCTCTAGGGGAATTTAGCCTGCTGGAACCATTGTGCCACTACTGTAGGCCCTGGATTGATTCGTACGCTGCTTTTACAATCACTATATGATCTGATTAAAGGTAACCAAGGACAACAGGATCCTATCATAAACACTGATGCCACACAGGCTGCTTTTAAACATCTGAGATAATCCCTGATGTTTGCTCTGACCCTAGATCTTTTGAACTGCTGAGGTAATCCCTGATGTTTGCGCTGACCTTCTGAACTTGACCCTAGACCTTTATTTTACTGTTTTTACTTTTGCCCTTCAAACCTTGGAACAGACTGTCACAAACCTACCATTTCCTCAATCCATGAGTTGCAGGCCCAGTTCTCTGTGTTGGGAAACTTAGACATGGATCAACTCTGGTGCAAAAGTCAATCCAAAAGGTATTTGGACTAAAGGGAGCAAAGTTAGTAGCACTTTCTTTCACTTGAATTCACTCTGCTGGTCCAAAAATGTGAATAAAATGAGTCATAGTGAGGAAACACACCAGACCTCAGAACCTGGGTGGAATAGTACTTATCAGGTTCCAATAATTACTCATTCTGCTACTAAATGTGAATGGAAGAAAACACACACACCTCTCAGAAAAGTGCAATCTAGGATTAGCAAAAGTTGTACCCGCTCCCCAGGACTGAGAGTTAGGGAGAGTGGGAAGAGGGTGGGTGAAACACAGAGCCTTCGGGAAGAAATGTGAAACTGTGAAATCCCTCCAGGGGAAGATTTCAACACACAGTGCATAGATACACCAGCATTCTCTAAAGGACAGGTAGTGAGTACACAACAGTGAAAACCAACAGTGATCATAAACTAATTAGTCAGTGATATAAAAAAATTAAAAAAATAGATAGATATATTGATTGATTGATTTGTTGGTTGATTGATTAAGAGAGAGAAATATGACGGACTCTGAAATGTTTCCTGTTTCCCTGGGAACCTATGCTACATATTTTGCTACAGTACACTGCAGTTACTCAGCTGGAAACATATACATGTGTGGGTGGGTGGGGAGTGTGTGTGCGCACACGCACTTGTGTGTGTGTGTGTGTGTATATATATATATATATATATATCCAAAAATGATACAAGGCAAGTATACTTTGGATTTATATATACTGTATATTTTTACTACAAACATAGCATCATGACTACAAGCAATTAACATCTCAGTACTTAAGGAGTACTGTACATTATTCTAATCAACTAGACAGCACCATCTCCAGTTAAACTGGTTAAAAGACCAGACTTATTAGCCATATCAACTTTATTTGAAGATGTTTGAAAGACTTCCAAAGAGGTTCCAACTCAACTTTAATCCCCCCCAAAAATAACATCCACTAGTACAGGTCAGTACACTCTACTCTCGTCAAAGCAATTCATGACTAGTACTAAAAGCAAGAAGTTAGCTTTGCTTAAAAGAACAAATGAAACAATAATACTTCCAGACCGATTGCATCTTCTGACTGTTTTTAAAACAGAAAAAAGTTGTGACTATTCCCAGTTATTTGGAGGTACCTTCTCTAGAAAGATCTCTCTTATCTAAAGGTTTAAAATCTTATAATGCTTACCACTAATGAATGTAGGTTTATGACTACAGGGTTTATGACTACATGATCATTTTAGTGTGTATAGGATACTATGTACACACATCATGACGCTAGCGGAAACCTTCACTTATAAAAATATATCTCAGCCAAGTTTTCCTGGACACCTCCTACAGGAGAATCTGAACTACTAGAATTATAGATTTATGTCTGTGAAAGAGAAATTAGTAAGGTAAATTTCAAAAGACCTACTAAGAGACTTAATCTACAAATTACACACTTACAATTACACACTCACACTTACAAATTCTTGAACACCTGAAAGAACAAATTATACCTGCCAACATCCCTAATGAAGATGAAGGTTTGAGAGCTCTATCCTCTTTGGTGGATTCATTGAGAAGCATTTTTTAAATATACAGGACCAGTTCCCATTCTGAGATCCACCCAGCTCTGGAATATACACAGAATATAGCACGTCCTTTAAACATTTAGACAACTAAATTCTTGTTTAAATACCTCCTTTTTATAATCCTATGGATTCATACATTTGAAATGCAATTCTTCTCGTTACAAGGTCTACATAAACTCCATTCCTTACT
Organism: Tenebrosternarchus preto; assembly: GCA_025802075.1. NCBI lineage: Eukaryota > Metazoa > Chordata > Actinopteri > Gymnotiformes > Apteronotidae > Tenebrosternarchus > Tenebrosternarchus preto. Next base: position 7,993,335 of record JAOYMR010000004.1, on the reverse strand, counting down.
CACAGCTACTAAGGCTCAAGTGCATTTGCAGTGAAATGATGACTTCCTCCAGAAAAGTACATGTGTGAATATATTATGTGTAAATATAAACTGTGGGTTTCCTAAGGAAGACATAGATGTTCAGAGAGTGGATGCACTGACCTACAAACAATCTACTGTGAAGACAACTAGCGCTAATTCATTTAGTGCAGACTTATCATCCTACCAATAAAACAGTGGCTGATATTATACTAAACACTTCAGAATCCTTCAGGATGATGCAGATATGAAACAAAAATATCAAAGATATCCTAGTCAAAAGTGAGATAAATAACCATTCAGATAATAATTGTGGTACTGTAGTCTGCAACTGCTCTAGAGGTTCTACATGTACATTTATTAATGCAGCCACTAAAATAACTTGCCAAAGAAAAAAGATTTTGCCATCACCTACTCTTCCTCATACATCACTGCAGGAGTTGTGTACTGCATTATGTGGAAGATATGTAATCAGCTTTACATTGGAGAAACTAAGAGAAGACTTCCTGATTGGTATGTTGAACAACTTCAGACAATCAGAATTAGGGATTTATCCTTACAGTGGCATGACATTTGAATGGGCATTGCATTAATAACACATCTGTTTGGACTGCCAGTTGTTGTCATGGCAGCAATGAAATTAGAAAACTCAAAGAAAAAGAACTGATCTATATTCTCAGAACTTTATAACCCCATGGAATGAATGTTATGATTTAAACATTCACTTTTTATAATATGAACTGGTTCCTCCTTGTACAAATTCAGAAGCACTTTTGCTTGCACAGCTATGAAGGACTTCTGTCCAAAACATCCTGTTTCTCTGGAAACCTTTTGTACTTCATTAGAGTGTTAAATATCTCTCTTTCTGAGTGTGAGCAGTATTTTTCTGTTCTTATGTGCATCTAATTGGTTGTGGCACTTTTCTGTTTTCTGGACTAAGATTGTCATTCTTTGGATTTGTTGGAGCCAGTCCTCCAACTTAGGGCTCACAGTATGAATGCCCCTACCACCACTGGAACAACCCCAGCACCACTAGGATGACCCCACCACCACTGGAATGACCTTGGGGTTAACCTTCTGCATATTTCATCTTTCAGTCCCTAGTATTTTCAGTCCCTGGTATTTTTCCAACTTCTCATTTTCCTTCATTTGCATGTATCCATCACTTCGTACTACCATATCTATTACCACTTCCTGTTTCCTGCATCTTATCTTCTGTCGTGAAGTCTAGTTGGTTCACCACTAATTGTTTATCTTTCAGGATCTGGAGATCTCGCAGCCTTGTTGTTCTCCACCACTCATTATGGTTCTTTCCATTTCACTTCTCCAGTCTGAATGACATAACTGTGTCCTTGCTGTAGGTCCTGGTCAGGTGGATCAGTGAGTCAATGTACATGTTGATGTACAGTTTTATGTCATCCATGTACAGGAGGAGGCTGATGGTAGTTACACTCCTAAATTTGTACCTGCATCTGCTCTTATTGAAAATTTAGCTGAGAGGATTCAGGCCAATCGAGAACAGTGGGGACAGAGCATCTCCTTGTATATACCACACTTTACAGTCACCAGCGCAGCTGTGTTCGAGTTGTCTTCTAGTGTTGTTCTCCACTGAATTTTCTATGAAGGTCCTTATGTTCCTACTGACAGGGCTTGGCATATCCAGATTGGGGCACTTAGTTGTATGTGTAATCTGTGCAGCCTTAGAATCCTTTGCAAAGGTCTAACTGCCAGTAGGTGGCGCTGTGAGCCTCTGGTGGTGTTACCACTCTCTTTCTGAGCAGGGTTCATGTACTTACACACACACACACACACACACACATGCACACACACACACACACACACATACACATACACACACATACACTCACTCAGCTTATGTGTTCCTGATAGGAGCTTCCATGCAGTGGACAGGCAGGTTAAGGGTCTATAGTTGTATGGTGTTTGGCCCTTGTTGGGGTCATTCATGACCAGTTATGTCCTGCTGTCTGCCAGCCTGGACAGTTGATGGTACTTAACAGCTTGATCATTTGTTATGCTTCTCAGCTTTGCAGAGTAGTGAGTTTCTTTAGCCCATAGACACAAACCATGTCAGGGCCACAGAAGCTGCCCAGTTCTTCATGTCTCTGACCTGCTCTTGGACATCAGCTGTTGTAATGCTACTGGTTCCTGCTCTGGGAGATTGTGCTGCTCTGCTCTGAGATCCTTTAATCAGTGAGCACTGGTGTGTGATGATTCACAGTCAAGATTCTGCTCCACTGGAACTGATAGCACACTCTGGATCAGAGGGCATTTACTCTTTTGGCTGCTGCTTCTACTGTTTATCTCCTTAGTCTGGTAGACAGCACTGTTAAGCTTTCTTTATCAGACCCTAGACCCTTACATTGGCCATCTGTTGTATTTCCTCTGTATCCAGGCCTTGCCTGTGATCTTAGTACCCTTCTGGATTTATGTCATTTTGCTGACTTCCATCCAAGTGATCCGTATCGTGTTTTCCAGCCCCTCTTTTCTAGAATGCGGTCTGAAGGCAGACAGTACTGGCTGACAGTAGTTACCTTAGTTATGATCATCTTCTGCACATCCACAGCTGGATCACACATGCCCACCATACAGATGCAGTAGCTGTTCTTTCTGGCCAGCGACGGTGATAGGAGGCATCATTTCATGATGTTTGAGTACTGGGTAACTGAATGCTTGTATGTGAGTGTGGATAACGGCCTTCTCCTCAATGAAAGCCATAACTTCTTTTATTGAGCTTATGGCTATAGAAGCAGTTAGACCCATGTTGTCCGATCTCTTCCGTATATGATTTGTTCCAGAAGCCCATCCGATTGTAGCTTGTTAATCCAGGCGACATGCAAGCTGACACAGCTATCTTTGTTTATCTGTTTATTTTTTTATCGATATTAATACATTTAAAATTTTGGCACTTTAATATTTAGCAGATGTTAAAGTCATTGTTCAAGACAGGACATGAGTGCCTGTTGAGGTTTACAAAGGATTTCATTAACAGACTAGAAACTACGAACACAAACAGGACAGATCTGCAGATCTGGGAACAAAACAGAAACCAAACTGGGAACAAAACAGAAACCAAACTGGGAAAAACAAAAACATCACAAAGCAAAGCTAAAGTAGCCATGGCAACAGGTAAAACCAACAATGTGAAATATACAGGAAACTTAAAAACAACAGGACAAAGACAAGAGACAGCAATCAGAAAAGGAGAACATGAGTTTTAAATAAACAGGTAAATTAAGAGAATGAGACTCTCTTATTGAGAAGACAATGAGGCATAGGGACACTCGTAACACAAGACCAGGGCGGAACTAAACAAACAAAGAGCATGTGTAGCATGTTGCCATGGGAAACACAAGGCCAGAGGAGGGGGAACCATGACAATATTCCTCTGATTTGTCCCTAGCACTACAGAGTCAGGGTAAATATCTCTTTGTTCTTCTGTACAAATGTGTGCTGATGAATGATAACAAATAACATGGAGCTGTGTTAAGGTTCAGTGGAACTACCAGACTAGCTCTGCACGTGTGGTCGCTCTATAACACTGCACATGTCTCTCAGTTGTGTTTTAACCTTCTACTTACATGTAGCTGTGCATCAGTGACTTTAGTTGAAGCTGAATCTGAAAGGAAGCTTTTGCATTTTCTGAACCCAAAATACTGCCACACATTGTGCAGTGTTATTTGTTTGTTTGTTTGTTTTCAAGACTGCAAATTAGCAGTATTATTAGTGACACGTAAATAACATGACAGTGATGTTTGGTTTCCAATAGGTCAAACTCATGCGTAAATTGTTTATCTTGCTTTGAATAGCCATATTTGTTGAATAGCCATATTCGTTGAATAGCCGTATCCTTTGAATAGCCGTATTCGCTGAATAGCCGTATTCTTTGCTGTTGCGTGTGATTTCCCTCTTCGAATGAAAAATGCAGTTGTTGTGCTTTGAAAATGACATTTCCAAGTCACAATATAAAAATTAATTGTTCACCTCTGGTTGGCCATTTCCATCACGCTGTTAACACCAGTGTGGTGGTGGGAGCTGATCCAGAAACAGGTCTATCATTCACAACAAAAATAATATCCAGCTGTCTTTTAAATAATCACCTAAACTAAAATCATTGTATAGCCACTGGGACATCGATCTGTTAACACCAGTGTGATGGTGGGAGCTGATCCAGAAACAGACCACTGGGACATAGATCTGTGAAAGACTCCTACACACCATTAGGTCCAGATCACACTGGCAAACCCACATCTGGAATCAAAACAATGTGTGACCATATCAACTGTAAACTCTCACAAATCAGCTGTACTACAATATGGAAGTCAGCAGTCACACAGACACACACATCTGAACAAAACTGCACACACACACCATCAGCTTGTTACTGTGTTGCCTAGGGTGAAGTCTGTAAATAACACTCATTATATAGTCTATTATTATAATAACCAGTGTACTTTTTGCCCCTCTTCTTATATCCCTCCAGCATGAAATAACTCCTACAGCACAGCAGGCATTATCATCCCTCTAACAATCAAATATTAATAAGAAAATGTAGGAGGACATGGGTCTTGAGCTCTTTAGCTTTTAGAACATTGGAGTTATTGGTGTTTTTAACAGAGCAGTACAACCTGGCTCCTAGATCACCAGTAAAAAAGAGCTCTTAATGTATCAGCAGTAGTGGCACATTAGAATTTACTGAAACTATTACTGAGGTCCATATATAGTAAATGTCAAAGCATGCAGCACACTAGGAGGAGCTACTGGAGAGGAGAGTGAAGAAGAAAGAGAGTGAAGAAGAGTGGTGTAAACTTCCTCAGAGGAGAATTAGTGAGAAGAGTGAGACAGAAGGAGAATTTAACCGTGAACAGACATTTATATACACTGTGTGAATGTGCATGTCTGTGAGTATGTGTATGCGTGTGTGTGTGCGTGTGTGTATGCGTGTGTGTATGTGTGTGTGTGTGTGGTGCAGCTGAAGAGCAGATGCTGAGTGCTACCAGGGGAGTGTAGGGTGAAATCTGTAATTGGTGCAGATTGGAAGGAACATCCCAGAGATCACCAAAGTTCATATTATAAGCCCCAGAATTACAGTGCTTTTTTCTTTTTTCATTCTTTCTCTCTCCTTCTCTCTCCCTCCTCCTCTCTCTCTCCCTATTTCTCTATCTCCCTTAATAAACCACAGTGGAACTCAAGGCCTGTCTGATATCCTTTCATCCCATAGTGGGTTCATTATCCTAAGTGTGTGTGTGCGTGTGTGTATGTGTATGTGTGTGTGTTTGCATTTGTGTGTATGTGTGCATGTGTGTTTAGGTGTCTGTGTATTAGATTAGATTAGATTCAACTTTATTGTCATTACACATGTACGAATACAAGGCAACGAAATGTAGTTTAGCATCTAATCAGAAGTGCAATAAGCAGCAGGTGCGGGTGTATGTGTGTGTGTGTGTGTGTGTGTGTGTGTGTGTGTGTGTGTGTGTGTGTTTGTGTGTTTGCGTTTGTGTATGTGTGTTTGTGTTTGAGTTATGCACAGTCAGTACTGATCGATGTGACCAGCATCATCTTAACTGAAATCTTCTGGTTTTTCCTCTCAGGTAGAAACCAAAGCTCTGTAATCCCAACGAGTACCTGTGTGATCCCCATGAGTACCCATCTTATCCCAATGAGTACCTGTCTGATCCCAACAAGCACCCGTGGGGTCCCCATGAATACCCGTGTGATCCCCATGAGTACCCGTGTGATCTCCATGAGCACCCGTGTGATCCCAATGAGCACTCGTGTGATCCCCATGAGTACCTGTGTGGTCCCAATTAGCACCCGTGCGATCCCCATGAGTACCCGTGTGATCTCCATGAGCACCCGTGTGATCCCAATGAGTACCCGTGTGGTCCCAATGAGTACCTGTGTGGTCCCAATTAGCACCCGTGCCATCCCCATGAGTACCTGTGTGATCCCCATGAGTACCCATCTGATCCCCCTGTGTCAGCCAAGCATTTAGTTCATCGCATCCCTCCCTTAACTAAATCCCTAAAACACCCATTAAAAGTTCTACCGCCATGAGGCCACAGAAGGAACTGAACATATAACTCAGGTAGAGTCACCCTTACTTAAACAGGACATACCTACATTTTTCTTTAATATTTAATTTAGGACTTTAATATTTAAACATACATAGATGTGCAAATGCATAATATTATATATAATTAAAATAATTTTTAACCACTTTTTAAAGTTTTTTTGATGAAGTTGTTTGTTTAGAGATGAATTATTAACACCATATTTTTTAAAATATCTTCTAATCTATATACCATCTAATGAGGTTTGATTACAGATTAATTATAAACACCATAATCACTTAAATACCATCTAATTTATAGTCATTTATAAATGTTTTTCTCATGGTCTCATTTTTCAGGTAATTCTACAATTAAATTCCATATCACTTAGGGACTTTTCAGTTCATTAATGCAAGCCAGTGATAGTCATTAAAACGCCCAAGAACATCCAAAACCCTAACCTTAACCCTAACCCTGACCCTGACGGTGTTAGCTCAGGCTCTCCTACTGCAGGCTTTAGATACAGGGAGATGTATCAAATGAAATAACAAAATCATAAACAATAACAACAGCACAAGCTCACACACTCACCACGCTGACGTTAAAGGCATAGAGGAGGTCAAAGGGCAGCGCAGCCACCAGGTCGATGATGAACCAGGTGGTCATGTAGTGGATACAGATCTGCCGTGCATCAAAGATCACTTGGCCTGATTTGCTCACATATGTGGTGCGGAAGCTGAACACGATGTCTGTGGTGAGTCAGAAATAACACAGAGGCACATTCAGGTTTCAAAGTGTCTGATTCACAGTGATCTGCACACAGGGTCTTTGTGAAGAGGTCAGGTCAGCAACTATGTAATAATTACATGAAAAGTGGTTTAGTGGTTTGATAAACTAAGCATCATCATGAACTATAACCTGAAAGAAACCGGAGGATCAATGAACCATTTCACTACATGAGCCCTGGATTGTGAGACGAATCAGACCTCTGATTTAAATAAGGACAGGCTGAGGACTACAAATGAAATCAGAACATCTGATTTAAACAAGGACAGGTTGAGGACTACAAATGAAATCAGACCTCTGACTTAAACAAGGACAGGCTGAGGACTACAAATGAAAGACAGGTGAGTTACATCTCAAGACCCCTGCCTCTCTCACCAATGATGAATAGAATTTCCACGGCAATGTCGCTGACGGTTGTGCTGCGCGTCAGATCTTCGTCACCGATAAAGCAGACATTATAGGGCACAGTGATGGCCACGTAGAATGTAGCCAGCAGGATCAGCCAATCCCAGCCAGCCTTGAATGTGCTGAAATGCAGGAGGATGAACTTCGACTTTTTGGCGTCTGCAACTTTGTACTCGGGCAGTGCGGGCGGATCACCAAACACATTCTGTTGCCAAGACAACAAAGAGGGAACAAGTGTGGGGTTACACACGGAGGTGCTCAGGGGTGCTGAAGGGATGTGCTTTTCAGAGATATTTGCAGTTTCACCACATCAGTTTCACTTTTCCTCAAACGTCTGTTTCCCTTTTATCCAAGTGTGATGCCTGGAGCTGGAAGGTTTCCGGCTAGATTTAATCACATATTTTCTGTAAACAACTTCATTATAATTGTGCAGTACCCTAATGTTGTTGGGTTTTTTTTTATATAAATGAGCTTCCTTTACTTAACTTGTGTGTACACCTTGCAGGTGAGCTTAAGCTAGACTGCTCTCTGGAAGGCTAGGGTTAGACAAGATCACTTGAACATAACTTAGACACATATATTTATCTGTCTGGTATACGTTTATCTGTCTAGCATGTACACCTACTCAGGGTTACCAGTTAAGATATAGGCAGATAACTTCAGATTTAGCAACACGCTGTGTTAAACATCTACTTAGGTTTTATCTACCTTTAGACATTTACATTAACCATTAACATGTGCTGTAATTTAACCTTTTTACCATTATGTGAGTATTCTTACTGGAACAGTTAGGTCAACATACCTATTTCAGCTTTTATTACTGCAGAAATGATGCCAAAAATGATACCCGAAATGATACCACAGCTCCATACCTATTGTCACGCATCTTTGTTTTCACTCACTCCACTCACCTTGTTGAGTTTGATTTTGCTCTGTTTGTGCCTGTTGTGGAGGTGTCCTGAGATGTGGTAGAGGACAGTGCCGGTGCGCAAGCGGGCGGAGCCAAATGGAGATCCGCCCCTGACCCCGCCCTTGACCCGCCCACGACGGAGCTCTGGGGAAGGGCACATGCATGATAAATGAGGGAACTGCAAGATCCAGATCTGGCATGATACTCCTGAAAGGACACAGAGCCTAGTACTCTCAAGCCAGCTCATACACACAGAAAAAGACTTTGTTTAAATGAACTGTTTGTTTAAATAAACTGTTTAAATTTTCTATTGTCCACTTTTGTCCACTCCCCCCCTTTTCAGTCCACACAAACACTGTCAAGCATCAACATGACCATGTTTACCTTCAGTCTTGTATCAGTTTTGTAAAGTAGTTTGTTTTGAATGAAGGCTTTACATAAATGAGAATCTGCTGAATCTGAATCTGTATTACATAAGAAAGCTCGACATTTCCAATAAAAAGGGACAACCTTTATGTAAGGTGTTCAGAACAATATTTAATACATCACACCCCCACCTTTATCCTCCTGAACTTTGCTAGCATAAATGTGCGCTGAAGAGAAAGTCATTTTGCCGCTTTTTGACTCCAAAGAAAGAAAAAGCTGCTCTCACTGTTATTTTCCTTCAAACAGCCAGTAAGAGGCTGTGGTGATTTTACCGTGTGTTTATTCCCTGTGGTGATTTTACCGTGTGTTTATTCCCTGTGGTGATTTTACTGTGGGTTTATTCCCTGCAACCCATTTGCATTTGTACTGACCCCCATATTAATGCCAGTCCATAATGTTGTTACACAAAGTGGGTGGAGAACTATGAGAGATTTAAAGTATTTAAAGTATTTCTATCCTTGACCTGCTTAATCTGAGCACTCATAAACCTCATCACCAGCAGGACAAAACAACTGAAAAAAGGAGTAAGAAACTGACATTGTTTCTGTAGTTAGTGCTGTATGTGTATGTGTGCTGTGCATCTGAGGGAGAGGAACCCTATCTGCCACCCTCAGTAACCAGAGGCCCTGCTATACTATGAACCAATAGTCCCAAAGAGAGAAGAAATGAGAGATGGCAAATAAACTAAAATATGTGAGTGAGGGAGAGAGAGAGAGAGAGAGAGAGAGAGAGAGAGAGAGAGAGAGAGAGAGAGAGAGAGAGAGAGAGAGAGAG
>JAOYMR010000004.1:7964869-7982369 GCA_025802075.1 Tenebrosternarchus preto | reverse complement strand
TTAAATGTTTTGGAAGAATTTCTTATGGCTCTTTACTGGAAGGCTGTAACTATAACATTTATAAATATGAGCTGAAACAGAGCTGTAACAGGTTAAATACAAATGTGTAAATGTTAAAAAAACTCCTGTGGCCTAATAGGATGCCCAAGACATCTGTAGCCTAGTGTGTTCTCATTCGTTATCAAAATGGGTTGTGCTTTCTGCTCACCTGTCTTTTTGTAGAATGTTATTTCCTCTTTCAGCTCACTTCGCTCTTCAAGTGCGGTGTCCACGTTCAAGATGAGGCTCTCGCTTGTCTCAGGACCATACAGGAACTTGCAGGCACAGCTCTGTTGCATGACCTCACTGCGGGCAAACCCAGTGAGCTCACAGAATCCATCCGAGCAGTAAACGATCGGAAACCCCTTTAAGACCTGTGCGTTGGCCAGGATGAAATTGCTGTCTGTGGCGAGAGACAGAAAAGTTGGAACAACAATGTTGTGCATTTCTGAACAAAAAACAATATCCTGTCAAATTAGTCAGTGTTGAATAATCTACTATAGCCTTAAACCAAGGCAGACAGAGAGGCCTCTTTTTCTAGATAAACTAATTGTACTATTTCACCTGATCTGACATTTCCACCATTTTTTCTTTTAATTAATTGGTTAAGAACCAATAGTTCCAATATCTATAGGTTTTAAAAAACTTTTATAAAGTAATCTCCCATAAGCTTCTTTGAGACATAGAACATGACCACAAACAGCAAACATTTGTTGCTTACAGATTATAGAAAATATAAGACACTAGTGTATTGGTGCCATATTCATCAATAGTCGTGCTGTTATTTTCACCTCATGGTTAGAACTAATAAAACACAGAATTCATAATACTTAAATATCAACTGCAACTTGCAGGTAAAAAAAGGTTTTATGCTAAAAGAAACAGGATCACAGATAATAATTATACAGAGCTGCAAAAATTCCACCTGATTTAAGCAATCAAATATGTCCAAAATGTAGCTTCTCTTCAAATGAACTGTAATAACAATTGTTGCTGTCATAACAAGTGTAATAACAATCTCCTCATTTAAGGTTTTTTATAATTAAATTAATGTCATGAGTGTTGAAGTGTTTATTATGGGTAAATCAAAACTCTATAACCTTATATCTACATTAACGATGTTGGGTAAATCTAAGCTCTATAACCTTATATCTATGTTAAACTCTATAACCTTATATCTATGTTAACAATGTTGGGTAAATCTAAACTCTATAACCTTATATCTACGTTAAACTCTATAACATTATATCTACATTAACAATGTTGGGTAAATCTAAACTCTATAACCTTATATCTACGTTAACAATGTTGGGTAAATTTAAACTCTATAACCTTATATCTATGTTAAACTCTATAATGTTATATATATGTTAACAATGTTGGGTAAATATAAACTCTATAACCTTATATCTACATTAACAATGTTGGGTAAATCTAAACTCTATAACCTTATATCTGTGTTAAACTCTATAACCTTATATCTATGTTAAGAATGTTGGGTAAATCTAAACTCTATAACCTTATATCTACATTAACAATGTTAGGTAAATTTAAACTCCATAACCTTGTATCTATGTTAAACTCTATAACCTTATATCTACATTAACAATGTTGGGTAAATCTAAACTCTATAACCTTATATCTCCCTGTTAACAATGTTGGGCAGCCAGATGTCACACAAATATAAGCGAAATGTAACAGCAACAGAATTAAGAGTTAAAGGCACAACAAGGGACAAACAAAACGCTCCACAAGCAAGGCAGGAAGACAAGAAGTATATCTACAAAGGCAAATCAACACGCCCATGAAGACAGTGAAGGATGAAGGATGGCAAGGGCTAGAACAGACACTGTGACAGTGTGAGACTGTGTCAAATGTAGCTACATAAAGGCTTTGACACTGGCTGGATTCTGTGTATGTGAATGTAACAAGCATCATTGTGGAATTGGTGAGTAATTTGTGATTGGTATCATTTGTGTGAATACTCTGGATCTCCTGTCTAATGCTCCACTCTTATCCCACTTGGGAAATCATGCTCATTGGCTTCTTGTTATGCCAGTCTATGTCATACAGCTTTCCCTCGAAAGAGAACTACTGCCTACAACTCAAGATTCCAGAATTCCTGGGACACAGCTAATCACATCAGCAGATCATCCTCTTCAGTACTAACTGGACTCATTTAATTCTCACTAGCTTAAAAAGGTTCTCAGCTTCTTTGCAGTCTTTGCAAAGTATTGGCATGTTTATCCTTGTACTGAGTAGTTTCATGTGTCTTTATATTCTATGTGTGTAAACTTTCCTCTCAGTTTTCTGGTTACAAATTATGGATTATACTAGGTTTTGACAATACTAGGAGTTAAATGAAATGCAAAAAATGTGTGTTGAATTCAAATTATTTTAAAATCTATCAGGAGGAATGCAGATAAATGAAGGTAAAAGTTCATATTTGACCTCACAAATGTACTCAGAGCATAAAGTACTCTGTTTAAACAACTCTACTAAAAGCATAAAGTACTCTGTTTAAACAACTCTTAAACATATCATTAGTTCATAAAGTTACTTAAGTAAATGCAACAGCATAAATGTAGCAACCTGAAACCTTCTTCTGTTCAGTAATACGTTAAGATATTTAGAACTCCACCATTGCTGGTTCCAAACCCAGATGTGATGAGCTATGGAAACGACAAGAAAAATCACATAGAGCATAAATTGACATGGGTCTCAGCTTCAACTACTAGGACAGTGATGGAGCAAAGCCATGGTAGCGTCTTACACTTGATTTAAAATTTTGTTTGCACTGCAAAGTACAAACTACTTGGAAGTGAAACTTGTACTGTACAGAGCCTTTATCAAAGTGGATGATTCAAACATCTACTGAAAGAATTTGACAGCTATTGGTTATACATACTAGGCACTGGCATGGTTTGTCGGACTGGAAATGGAGAAATAACCCGCAATGGTAAGAAGAAACTGTGTTCAGTGTTGGACTGGCACTTGGTCTAGTGAATAAACATGTACCAATCGCCTGTCAGCGATCAAATCATCACAGCCTGATTCCACATCAAGAACTCTGACATCCAGTGTCAAAATCCAGAACTGTCATCCAGTACTGTCATGCAGAACTGTCATGCAGCACCATCATACAGGACCGTCATACAGAACCTCCATACAGCCCACCATTGTCTCTAACCACCTGGGCATATTATTAGAATGAATGACTACTGCTTCCCCACAAAGGCATTGTGAGTGGCTCCCCCTGGTGGCTGGTGCAGCAGGTCAAGACTGGCATGGCACCAGACTTTCAACAGCTATCTGCAAACCCTCAGTGTGTGTTGAGACAAAGCTGAAGTTCTCACTCTGACTGTCAGTGTCTCAGTGTCCTGAGTGTGTGTTGGGACAAAGTTTCTCTTTCCTCACTATGCTCTTGCTGCCCCTGTACTACCAAAGTGTAGTTGGAAAAGAAGAAGAAAAAAGGTTGATAATTTAAATATAAACTCGCAGGCAAGCTGAGCTGCATTGTAAATATGTTTCTTTGTTCTTTTTTTATTTTGTTTGGATAAAAATGTAATGTTCCTTTAAGCCTGAATTAGATACAAAGTGAGGCCATCACCCAAAGACCACAGTTTTGTTCTCCCCAGGTGTCACAAGGCAAATGAACCTGTTTGTTTCTCTTTCTGGCTGTGTTTCAGTATGACATGAGCAGAAAAAGAGAATGCTTTTTCAGCATAATGTCAACCCCACACAACTTCTAGTTCAGTGTGGTTTCATTACATAACCAATTTTCTGCTGGATACTTCTGACATTTTCTTATCAATGTGTCAAAAACAGATTTATAACATAGCCCTAATAATTGAATATGTTTAACGTTATCATGTTATACAACACGTGTCTCTCAAAAGAAAAAAAAGAACTCCCCAACAGGTTTGAAGAAAAGAACACTCTCAGCTGGTAGCCTCATTTTACGGTCAGACGGAAAGGAGAAGGCTTGCCCAGCCCTGTTCAGATGGAGAGGAGAAGGCTTGCCCAGCCCTGTTCAGATGGAGAGGAGAAGGCTTGCCTAGCCCTGTTCAGCAAAAGCCCAGTTCTGCCTTTTAATGCGGTGCAAAACTAGAAGAGAGAACGAACAGGAGAAGTGCAAAGAGAAAAAGAATAAAATATTTGGAAAAGTGTCAGTGCAAAAAGAGGAAGCCTTGAGTGAGAGGAGGGTGAGGGCATGGGTGAGGGCATGGGTGAGGGGAGGGTGAGAGTGTGGGTGAGGAGAATGTGAGGGCAGGGTGAGGGTGTGGGTGAGGGCGTGGGTGAGGAGAGGGTGAGGGGTGGGTGAGGGCCACAACTCTGGCCTGATGATGGTTGTTAAAGGCAAATGCTCACCAGACCATCCCAAAGCAATATCTATCTATCTCACACTCTTTACCTGTATCACTTCAGACCATGTTATATCCTCCTAACAGCTCTACAGCAGACAACCAACTGTGTGTGTGTGTGTGTGTGTGTGTGTGTGTGTTTGAGGAAGAATTGTCACTTCAAGTACAATAGTTCTTGCATTCCAAGAATGATCAAGTCTCAAAATTGTTAATTGTCCCTGGATAAATATAATGTTTTTGTTACATTTCTTTTTTTATTGAAGTGCAGCATTTTTAGAAACATCATCTTTGAGTGGCAGACAAATGATTTCTCACCCTACAGTATGTTTTCAGAAATTAGATGCTATTCCTTCTTTTGGTTGAAGGATGGTAAATGCTATACATTACCTTCCAACAAACACATGCACTAACACACATGTGCACACACACACACATACACAGATTAATCAAACACCCAGAGATGCCCACATATTATTACCTTTCCAATCTACCTACAGACCCCATCTGGTTTTCGGTCAGATTATGTGTAATTGGACAGATTGAGTACCTTAGCAAAAAAATAATTATTTTATGCAAGTGTATGTGTGGATTTGCTTTTTGGGCACTGAGGGTATTTGATTAATTATTAGGAAATAAAAGCTGTTCTGAAGTTTCTCTTTCTCTTGCCTTAATGTCCCCTTTCTCAATTCTGTCTGTCCTTGTTCTTTAATAAAAGGGGAGGCTGAACACAAATAGTGTGGTAAACAAACAGAGAGGCAATGTGAGGAAAGACGAAAGGAGAGAGGGGAGGGGTCACATTTCTCTCCTGTCCCAGATTGTTCATGCTCTCCCTCCACACCCCTGTGCACACACACACACACACACACACACACACAGACACCACAGCTCGTGTCCCAAACTGTAGCACCTGAGAGCTATTTAAAGAGCCAGCATGATTAGTGGGGGGGGCAGGAACACAGGGAGAGGGGGATGCAGAGAGGGTCCGGAAAGCGGAGGTGTGGAATGACTGGCTGGAAAAAAACAGGAGTGCCAGAAGGGAGTGTCAAAAAAGATTCTAGAACCTTCTATTCTAATGGGACTGGCTGAGGTGTTTCCCTATGCACTGATGCATTGCTCCATGGAATATGTGTGTGTGTGTGTGTGTGTGTGTGTGTGTGTGTGTGTGTGTGTGTGTGTGTGTGTGTCTGAACGCACATGCTTGTAAAACCTTCATAGCTACAACATGAGGTGCTAATTATACAGTATCAAGGTTATCTCTGTCTCCATGGTCATTCTGAAGTGTAGGTTCTGTACATAGCGGTTACTTAGAATGTCCCACTTTACAGGCTCAGTCCTTTAACTCTTCTCTGATTCTGAATGCTTTGTTGAGTTATTGAAACAGCCATTCTGCAGTATAATAGACATAGCAATGTTCTGAGTGGAAGTATCAGTCTTGAGAAAGCTGGTTGACCTATGTAATTCAGCCACCATCAATCATACCCAGCTTAGAATTCAGTGGCTGCTACCTCAGTCAAGGAAAGGCAATTAGGACTATCCTCTGTGCTTACACACAGCCCGGCTAGTGCACAGAACCACACATTGTATACAGTTCAATGTCTTCAATGTCTAGGATAATATACCCAGTTATGACAATTAAGCCTGACTAAATTAGTTTAGATTTATATTGTAACCTTTTCCTCTTCAGTAATATTTATTGGAGTCTTATTTTGTGTAAGCTTTACTTTTAATAATGGACTGTAGACACTGAGTAGGAAAGCTTGAAGCTGCTTAGAATGTGAGTGGTATGGAACACTGGTCCAAGCAGCAAGACTGATGCTCTAGAAAGACACTCGGTAAAAGAGAGAGAGAGATGGAGAGAAAGAGTGGGGGGGGGGTGAAGAGAGAGGGGAGAGAGACTGAGAGGGGTATAGAGAGATAGAGAGGTGAGAGAGAGATGGAGAGAGAGGGGGGAAATGGAGAGAGAGAGAGGGGAAAGAGAGATACATTTGTATTCTACTCTGTCTGACAGGGAGTTGAGAAGCTTTTGTGGATAGGGTTAGGGTAACCCAGTGCAAGAGAGATGAGAAGTGTTGTGTGGAGTCTGGACCATGTTTCATGTTTCAGTGTTTATTTCACAGACAGTGAAGACAAAGGCAAGCACACTACCCACGTCTCTGTGTGTATGATTTCATGCCATTGGTAGTAATGTAGTAATGTACTGATGTATTGAGCTTGGTTTCACTCACTACAACAACCCAGAATCACATACTGAATCAGAGGAATAACAGAAAAGCACTCAGTATGCATGTCTGAGAATAAGGTATTTCACTGAAGGGTACATCACTGAAGGGTACTTCACTGAATAGTACATTACTGAAGGGTACATCACAGAAGGGTACATCACTGAAGGGTACATCACAGAAGGGTATATCACTGAAGGGTACTTCACTGAAGGGTACTTGACTGAATGGTACATCACTGAAGGGTACTTCACTGAATGGTACATCACAGAAGGGTACATCTCTGAAGGGTACATCGCTGAAGGGTACATCGCTGAACACTCCCTTGTTCCCTTCTCCTTTTAATCTGCTCCCCTTCTTATTTTCTTCTCTCTCTCTCCCTCTGTTTCGTTTTTTTCTGTAATATTTATGGATGATCTGTCAGAGAACTTCACTGTTGCTGTTCAGTGTCTCCTCACACTAAACAGCACACTGAAGTCTATGTGTACCAATATGAGAAGACATATCAAATGTGCATGTAAACATATAGCTTCTATTTGTCCGCTGCTTTACACTAAAATTGGATGTGTAAGTGGATGCAGCAAAGCTTCTCACCCTGAGACAAATATAAACTTAGACAAGTAAACATAGAGCCTAATGTATGATATTTGAATCACTTAGTTCTTATGATGCAATAAGCAATGAGTAAACTATCTTAAATGTAACAATTACCTGACCAAGGCCTCATCCTTTCTGTTTATAATTATACTAAATGAACCATTACCTAAAATTTTCTTTTGAAGGGCTGCTCACCTAAAATTATGGCTAATCTCTGTCTCGCTGTCTCATTCTGTACCAGATAAACACTCCAACTGTACTGTAATTATCCACCATGTGCTGCCACTGACAGGTACCTGCACAAAAAGAGAAGTTATAAGGCTTTTGTTGTAATGGAATAGCTCAGAACAACCAGCTCATAACAACCAGCTCATGACAACCAGCTCATGACAACCAGCTCAGGACAACCAGCTCATGACAACCAGCTCATGACAACCAGCTCAGGACAACCAGCTCAAAACAACCAGCTCAGAACAACCAGCTTAGAACAACCAGCTCATAACAACACTGCACTTCACAAATGTGATTGTGCTGCATGATTATGATCATTTCTCAAGTTGTTTTTATTAACAGAATGGTTCTGGGTAAAAAGTAGTGTATGCGTATGCATAGCCTTTATACACACCATGTTTCTCAAGTTCACAGGTCTCTCCGAGTTGTGCTGTTTTACGCTAATACTATACGCAAGTATAGAGTCACAGAGGAGCACTATAACTTTACAGTTGTCAAGACATTGTTGTCCTTCAGGAGAATGCTTGTATTCTGAATGCTTGTATTCAGAATGTCCCATAAATGGTATATTCAGCTTCACAAAACTCTGTTGCATAGGCCAAGGTTTTAGATCGGGCTGAAATGGAATTTTCACAAAGGATTGCGATTGTCCTATACCTGCTGAGAAAATCGCAGGACTACGATGTACACATGCATTCAGAAGCACTGACTGGCTTATCAGTAGCTCCCATTAGCAGAGTTTTCTACATTCGTAGACAGCGCACAATTCTCACTAAGCTGAGAAGGAATACACATTGGAGCAAGGACTTCGTGTCTGTAATTACAGTGCTTTGTGCGAGGCACATTCATTTGACAGCTGCGCAAAAGACACGCTTTGAGATGAAGCTTTGAGGGAAAAAAACGCTTTGAGATAAAGCTTGGAGGAAAAAAACGCTCTGCGATAAAGTCCCACCTGACGCAGTGCCGCGACCGGCCAATTAAATTTGATCGATGTTACCAGCGGGGCCGCGAGAGAGAAAAGTTCTCTTTCAAGTTCTCTAAGGGTAAGATGTTTGCTATAAGTTTTATACTTAAATCTTCACAAGTTATTTTTGCTCTCTGCTACCACCGCGTGAAGCTCTGAGTTAATCGGCTGGTGCTGGCCGTGAGCACGTAAAGGGGAAATCCTTCACGCGCTGTCCGAGGTGCTGACCGAGCAATCTTGCAAGGATCTCTGTTTAAGTACAGTAGGGCGGGAAGCAACGCGAAGAAGGAAAGCGAAGCATAAATGCTTTGATCATAATTGTATGCCTCAGACGGCTTTGTACAGTTGTAATTTAAGACTCTGGTGTTTTCTTTACAGATGTAGTTTTACCAGTGTGGTATTTCATAAATACATTGTTAGTGTCCAGTCTATAATTCGCGTTTGACCAAACGGACAAAAACGAGATGTAATTTTTCAATTAAGTACCATATTTTCTTGACTCTGATAGTGTATTCTTACGTAATTTCATTTTAAGCACAGTAAATATTTATTATATGTCTTACCCGGTAGTTTGTTTTTTTATGTTTCGTATTCGTAAATCTTAATAGAATTCAAAAGTTAATTTCTTCCGACAACATGAGAACCATTGTAATAACTCACGTGTGCCGTCAAAACGCGTCGCTATAGTATCCAGAAATGTGTTCTGAGGCGCGAGCAATCCCTTCATTACAGGCATGTTCACGCCCTGTAATCGCAGTCCCCATCAAAGTTACGGAGCGTTATAAAAACAAATATAAATAAGTAGTAGTGTAAAAGCTTGCAGTCGCTAGGGTTCGGCAGAGAGTGGACATCTGTCGTCGGAGTGGAAAACTAGCTAAATGAGAGCCGTATGCCTGTGGCTACGGGAGAGTGACGCCCGCAGGTGCAGATCAGGTAAATGGCTCTCTCTCTGTGAGGCGGGGTACAACGATAACGCAATCAACCTTTGAGAAATGAGCGGTCTCACAGTGTTCCAAATATTACACGCTTTCAATTAGAGAAAATCTTTCTGATTGTTTACCGAAAAATTACATTCTAGATTACATTGTTTATATGTAAACAGATGAGATAAGTAGGGAAGATATATATTAACATTTACTAACCCTAACCCTGTGTAATATACTAACATTTACAAACCCTGTGTAATATATACTAACATTTACTAACCATAACCCTGCGTAATATACTAACATTTACTAACCATAACCCTGCGTAATATACTAACATTTACTAACCCTAATCCTGTGTAATATACCAACATTGTCATTTCATCTTGCTATGGAAACTAATCATAAACTCCAATTCAGACATGAATGAGTGAGGCAGGTATGTGCAGGAACATTCACTTGTCCAGTGGCCTAAAACCCCCTGGTGACAGCAATCGATAGACTCTGTGCTAGTGTTTTTTTATTATTTGGTGGCTTACAGATAAATGACTGCATGGAAATAATTACAAAGTAATAAGGATCTACGTACATTCTAATTTAGAATAACACAGGGCTGGACTGGCATGTGCAACTGATACTGTGCACTGGTGCACCACCATGTGGGTGAGCAGCATCCCCAACAATTACCACCCTCCAACATGGATCCTTCTGATCCCAAAGATCACCACCCTCCAACACGGATCCTTCTGATCCCAAAGATCACCACCCTCCAACACAGATCCTTCTGATCCCAGTGATCACCACCCTCCAACACGGATCCTTCTGATCCCAACAAGCACCACCCTCCAACACGGATCCTTCTGATCCCAAAGATCACCACCCTCCAACATGGATCCTTCTGATCCCAAAGATCACCACCCTCCAACACGGATCCTTCTGATCCCAACGATCACCACCCTCCAACATGGATCCTTCTGATCCCAACGATCACCACTCTCCAACGCAGATGCTTCTGATCCCAACGATCACCACCCTCCAACGCGGATGCTTCTGATCCCAACGATCACCACCCTTCAATGCAGATCCTTCTTATCCCGACGTTTACCACCCTCCAACACTGATCCTTCTGATGCCAATGATTACCACCCCTCAACATTGATCTTTCTGATCCCAATGATCACTGCCCTCCAACATGGATCCTTCTGATCCCAACATTCTTGCTCTGTATTTCATGCAACGACCACCTAGAAAGGATTCTGATAAATAAGGAAATTGATAAATGCTTGTAAAAACTGTACTTTGGTAGAAGTGTGTTTTTTATTCACACTAACATAACCATTACATTAGTTTCTGCTTAACAGTTAAACAGCTTTCTGCTCCTTGGAATACTGACAAGGAACAATAGAATATAATTGCCATTGTGTAACTGTTCATCACCCTCTGCTGCCATCACAGGGGCAATACACCACATGCACCAAGAACCCAAGTGTGAGAATGATTAATTATATATGTTTGTTATTTGTTTGTTAGAGTGCAGAAACAGTTGGGACTGTTGAAAGTGATTCAAACAGATGTTGAGGAGAAGAAGTATGGTGAGACAGCAGCAGAAGGGAGAAGATCACCACATATATCGCTTGATTGCTGATTATATTAAAGAGACTTAAATATGTGTTTAGAGGTGCTGGACAATAAAGGTCTATCAAGAAGTGATTAAAACTCATATAATCAATGCTCATATTATCTCATCTTGATAAGTAATCAAGAATCATATACACATTCACACTCATATGTTATTGACAAGTAATCAAGAATCATATACATATTCACACTTATGTTACCTTTTATTTTTATCTGAATCTTATATAAATCTTTTACTTCTGTTACTTAATCTGTTTTATTATGACATACATATAAAGTGACAAACACAATAATTTCATTAATCAGTATTACTAAGTGCATACATAAATAAAACAGATCTTCAGAGTCATACTCCAAAGCTATTTCCAAATCCATACAAAAATGGCTCATTGACACACATTAAGCTTCTGCCTTGTCAGTTCCAGACTCCTGACCTAACAAATGCACATTATGTGGTCTGTTGAAACTCCAAATTTATTGATATTTTTAATTTATTGATATGAAAAAATGTTTGTAGAATACCATTAAATATGCTCAATAAGAAACTATGTATGGTTTAAACTTACATGATGAAATGCACACTTAACATGCAACATGCAAGTTCTAACCAACAGGGGGAGATGTTGTTTATTGTAGCTTTACTTCCGCTTATTTTGCTAAATTCCTTCCCTTCTCTTGAGAAGTCAAATAATCTAAAATCTAAAAGATCGAGAGTGTTGCTGGGGTGGTCACCTCAAGTATAAACAATCTCACAGTAATCAGAAGAGCAGTCAAACCAAATAGTGCAAAGGTTGTGCCCTTTTTAAGAAAAAAAAGAAAGAGAGGGAAATATTTCTTTATGTCTCACTCAGTTATTTACACGTTGCACTATCCATAAACGTGGTGTAGCAGCTTATTAAAGAAAGAAACGTAGCAGTCAAAACTTGAAGTCTTTGCAATCAGACCTGGTATCACTAGGCAACTGAAGAATATTACCAAGCAAGTCAAGTAAACACACCACAGCACATGTTACACTTTATTTTTGACTCTCATGGTTTCATGTAAAAAATAAAGTGATGTGTGCACGGATTGACAATAATTTATAATAATAATAATAATAATAATAATAATAATAATAATAATACATTTTATTTAATAAGCGCCTTTCAAGTCACTCAAAGACACTATACAATAAAATATAAAACATTCAAAAAATTGAAAATAAAATAATAAATAAAATACAAATTTAAGTAAAAGTAAAAATTAAAAAAATATAACTTCTCGATCGAGAAATATAGTGGTTTCACTCTTCATGTCTTACCTCTGATTATTTTTTAATTACACATAATTTACATGACATACTATTATTATTATTACTTCAATCTCACTGTAATATATTGTTAAGTACAGACTTATCATAATCTGATATGTGTAAATAAATCTTAAGTTTACAAGTTATTATTCCATCGGTCTTGAACATTAAGGGTATGTTGAGAATTAGAGACTTTTATTTTGACAAGATTTGACAAGATTTTGTACTTGCACGGGCGTCTCATGTCACATGATTGACTAGCATCTCTGCGGCACATCCGCCTGACTTGCTCGAGTGTTTACATGCTGAGTGCAGAATGGATAGTTCCGTGTGATCCTGCAGCAGGTAAAAATATGCGTAGCGATTTCGTTCTTATATGGAAAAGCGCATGTTGTCGTTGCCTGTGAAGTAGCCAAAGTAACGTGCACAAGTATCCTGTGGGTCAAAGGCAGCGTTATGAGTTTTAACGGAAGTCTGAACTTGTCTAGCTCACAAGGCCTTGTATTCGAGTTAGAACAACCAGCTAGCTAACCTAGATATCCCTGCATCATCAATCTGATTTGTTCACTTTTATTCCCAGACTGATGAATAACCTTAGATATTGAAAAGATTGCTAGCTAACTAACTACATTTGTTATGTTATGTTAGCCTGCTTGCTAGGTCACTTCGCGTTTCTTTTCTTCCTCATTCTTTACCATTAGTGACAATTTTTTGGTGCTTTTGGTTGGTGCTTGTACCACGTCATTCTTAAAATTCATAATCTTAATTTTAATCAATGTATGAATTCATAATCTTAATTCAATTAATGTGTTTATTTATCATCTTAATTTATGTTTAGCCAGTGCTTCTCAGTGTGAGTTCAGGCTGTTTGATATGAAATTATAATTGAATTTCTATTAACCCGTATTTTTATATAAACAACATCTCCACTGTATATGACTTGTGCGTTCTTCGATTTAGGTTGTTCAGAGCAGACATCGCTGGCGTTTTAAGGTCGACATCGGTTTCAGTTCTTTAACTATCTTGACTGTACATTTTTACATTCAGCATTTTGGTTGCATATTTTTACATTAGCGTATTGGCACAGTTAAATCCTGGAAAAGCAGCCTATATATTCTAGTAGTTTGCTTTTTGAGTCAATTACATGTACATTGAACGTTAGAGTTTCCTGTATAAAAGCTTAACACCTTAGAAAAGATTAATGCTGTTTGCTGCATTTTATTTTAAATTATGAGACTGTGTTGTACTGTCTCACATTTGCTTGTGGTAACCTGCTGTGATCTTTTGAATTTTGTGATTTGTCTATGACCTGAGAAAATGTAGTCAGAACAACAAATCACTTCAACATCATAAGACCAACTCCAAGTTACAGAATGCAAACACCACTGTGCTGAGGCCCAACAGGAGGACTGATGAATGTCCTGAGGAAAGACTCCGAGAACAGGATGAATGCTACACAAACACTCATTGAATTGGATTAAGTGTGTGTTCGTTTCCGAGCTGCATGCTGTGTGGTCTGTTTAATGCTGGCTCTCAGAGTTTGTAAAGCACCTAGTCATGTGATGGTTACTGGAGTGCTGTAATTTGCTGATGAAGTGAAGGCATGTGAGTTTATTTAAGAAGGTTTGGGTTTCCGCTGAAACCGAAGGCTCTGCTGTTTCCCCAGCTGTGCCAAGCATGCGTAACCCTAACCCTAGCTGAATAAAGGTGAACATAGTACTCTCTCATCATCGTTTTAATATGCAGTATTATTCTGTCTCTTAAACTTGAATATCATCACATTTTCTGTAAATGCATTTTGGAGAAAAATGTTTGTCTTTGCCTTTTGGTACGTCAGGTTTCGTTCTAGAATGGTGTGCGTTCTATGCTTTCTCAGTTCCTTCTTATTCGTTAGAATCAGAAGTAGACACATAATAAAAATAAAACCTGAAGCGGATGTAGCTCGATGCAGTCCATGCAGTAATGGTTGTATTGATACTTCAGTGTTAAGAATATTATTAGGCCAAAGCTAGGGTAGACAAGAAGACAGTAAATAGTTGTTTGTTTTTGCTTTTTAATTGCATATTTACATGCTTAGTGACTCAGTGAAGAGGTGAGGCTTCAGTCCTCATCTGAAGACAGCCAGTGTCTCAGCTGTACGGGCAGCCAGGGGAAGTTCAAACCACCACCTGGACGCAGAACAGAGACAACTCCTGGTGCGTGTATCCTTTGTGTATTGAGGGATTGTGGTTGAAGTCAAGCTGTATTAGACGCTCAACAGCAATGTGATGTACAATGGGGTTTAAAAGGTACTTTTAGGTATATGGGCGCTAGTCTAGTTTTGGCTTTGTAACAAAGCTTTTTAGGTGTTTTAGGTGTGAGTCACACCACTACAGCAAACCACTTGGGGAGCGCAGAAGTGGGGTTGACATGGGGGAAACTTCAGGAGGTTGAAAACAAGCAGCTGCATTCTGAATGAGTTGTAGGGGTCAGATTGCACAGAGGGGAAGTTCTGGCAGGACAGTGACTGGACAAGCACCCGAGGGTCTTCTGTGGAGAGAACTGAATGCAAGACCTTTGTGGTGAACACAAATAGAATGTCTGGAGAAGAGAGTCTATCCAACCTCAGGCAGTTCCATGAAGACTGGAGTTTGCATCACCAGCTTTGGTGGTTTAGTGCATCCTAGATATTTGCATGTTCTGCTGTAGATATGATGGGACAGCAGGAGAGCTGGTACTGGTTTTAACCCTAGCCGTGAAGAAGTCCTAGGAGGACGTTCTGGTGGTGGCATTTTATGTTACTCACTGCGCTGTGTGGAGCTTCTCCTGTTCACGGCAGTTTCTGAGCTTGCTGAAACAACCCATGGTAACCCTCACAGGAACCTAAATTAGTATAGGTATATAACATTGTTTTTCAAATGCTTCTATGAACAAGCCTCTAGCTGATATGGCAGTACTGTCTTTGTGTTATTATATAACCGTATTATGTTGTTATATTATTTATATAACCGTATTATGTTATTTTTGTAGCTTAACTGGCTCAGGAACAAAGGGCAAAAATATCACTTTAGAAAGAATACAGAGGGGTTTTTAAATATGAAAACACCATGGTGTCTTATTACTATATCCTTGTTCAGTGGACAGATGGGGTGGTTCCTCACCATATCAGTTGCCCTTGGTCTCTCATTGTGAAGTGAACACAGGAAGCATTGTTAGGGAGCATTGTGAAGTGAGCACTGGAAGGCTTGTTAGGGAGCATTGTGAAGTGAACCTTGTTAGGGATTCTTGATATCCAGCAGTGTCAGGAACATCCCTGTAGGTATCTGTAACGTCCATGTAGGTATATGTAACGTCCCTGTAGGTATCTGTAACGTCCTGGGAGATATCTGTATCAGTATATCTGCACATGGTTCAACAGATGGGTGTTCTGCACTCAGCATGTCAATATTAAATACTGTGTTTGTTTTTTGCAGTCATCGTCCACATTTTATTTTTTATTGGCAGTATAACTGTGTGTGTGTGTGTGTGTGTGTGAGAGAGATCCACTGTTACTAACTGTGGGTGTAAGACCCACTTTAAGTGTGTGTGTGTGTGTGTGTGTGTGTGTGTGACCCATTTTAACCAACTGGATGTGGGACCCACTGCTTTTCAGGTTTCCATGCATAATGCCACATCCCTGACATGGATTTCATCTCCCTTGTGCTCCATGCAGTGCAGTTCTGCTCTCATGATTAAAACAGCCTGTTTAACAAGAGAGTCTGGAAGGATATTCAACCTGTTTAACAAGAGATTCTGGAAGGACATTCATGTTGTTCTTGAGCTCACGTGACATCAGATAATGAATGCAGGAAAGATGTTTGCGTTGTTTCTGTGTTGCTGTTAACACACAAACCTTATAGTGTGCTTGACTACTTCTGGATCAAGATAACTAGGTTCTCATGCAGGATAACTAGGTTTATGCTTTCACAAACACCTTTCTTTTTGAAATGTGTGTGGGGGAAACTTTGAATCAAATGTGAATAGAGCCTGAAACATCAAAACACTCAGGAAAGCTGTTGTATGTTCCCTTCCTCAAATTCCTACACTGTTTTCTAAATGTGTCGTCAATGTTATTAACATACATTATTTACATACATTACTGTGTACAGTGAAATCAGACAAAACTACACCAACAGTTTGGTCCTTCCATGCCAAATTAGCTTGACCTCCCAGTCCATGTCATGGAGAATTTGGGGGGAAACAAAAAAACATCAATTTTTTTACCCCAATGAATAATCTTTTTCAAAAATTTATGTTTACTAGTTTTCGTTTTCATACAGCCATATTTTGTTTATATGTAGTATTAGTTTATCTAGAAGTTATTTGGTGCTGCTTTAAAAATTGTGCTACATATCTTGCTAAATATAGCTTCAGAGCTGAAACCCCCACTTTGGATTATTCCAATTTCCTGGAAACATTTTTTATGGAAAAGTTTTAATATTCAACTGTTGATATATAAAATAATTAAAGATGTTATTTTATTGCTTATTTATTACTGAGTAATTTCTGTAAATGAGCATTTTTACTCCAACAGTGAACAGAGCCAGAGTAATAATGAAATATGAAATATTACAAACTGCAATTTTATTGAAGCTGAGAAACACAAGTGCAATGCAAGTTAACAGATCACATCATTGTTCACATCAAACAAGCTGTGAGATCATCTGTCAGAACAACCTCTTCTCATCTTCAGTAGAACAGCCTCTTCACACCTTCAGTAGTTCCCTGTCTGTTCCTGACTCAGCCCAAACTGAAAGATGAACTTTTCCCTTGATGTAGATGGTTTTATGGCACTTTCTTGTGTGTTTTTGTTTGTTTTGTTTTGTTTTCTTTCCATGTAGTGCATGACCTCACTACCACTCCAAACTGCTTAATGATTAAATTAATTTGGTTTGATATTTTTTATGCTCCTCTGGTTGTGTAAAAATCTCTTCTGGTGGGATTAGCGCACTTGCATTATTATTTTCTAATACTAGTCGTTGTGAGACATTAGTTGAGTGGTACTAACTTCCTTACAAGCTGTAACTTGTTCATTTCTTGACTCTAATGAAAAATAGATAGAAAATGTATCAGGTTAAAAAAAACCTTGTTCAAAATAGCACAAATCTCTACCTCTGAAATAAAACCACAATGTAATGTTACAGCCAATAAAAATTACGAAAAACTGTTAAATGGAGGTGTGATGGGGCAGCACAGAGGGTGCGAGAGGCAAA
>JAOYMR010000004.1:7916143-7935257 GCA_025802075.1 Tenebrosternarchus preto | reverse complement strand
TGTGTGTGTGTGTGTGTGTGTGTGTGTGTGTGTGTGTGTGTGTGTGTGTGTGTGTGTGTGTGTGTGTGTGTGAGATAGTATCCTCTGCCTCAGTGGTGCGGTGACCAGAGATCGAGGCTCGTTAATCAGGTCAGTCTGCGTAGTTCTACGCTGGACTTGCGGCCGTGTGATGAGATGGAATATAGGATTAGTGTTTTGTTATGCTACAGTTTGCCCCTGTAGGACGGCATCCTCCTGCAGAAATCACCTTGAAATTTGCAGCCATTGTTATTTAGAGTCTTAAGTATTTAGCGAACTACTGTTGACATGAACTCTGTTTAAATGTGATTTGTATTTCATTTTTTGTTCTTTATTTATTCATTGCGTATCCTGTAGATTTGGAACAGTCACATTGTTGATGTTGAACCATTAGAGGGCAGTGCAGATGCACACATGTATAATCAATCCGTGTCTGTTGCACTAAAAATGTGCTTGTATTTGTTGCTCTTGGATCTAATGTGTCCATCTTTCAGAACTATGTGGACTGTGGAGTCCAGACATTGCTGACTCTCCTATAGCCCTTTACCATGGGAGACTGGACTGGTAAGAAGCCCATTTTCTCTTCCTTGATGGCTTTTTCCCCAACCATATATTTAAGAGCAACATAAAGGAATCTATTGCTGTTCAATTTTCTACCTTTCTGTCTGATTTTAAACTTGTACCATATTAAAAGTGTGGGTTGAACTGTAGCTACTGCTATTTTGTGGTTGTTACTAAACTATTACTTAATTCATGTTAACTGTAAAAGGATATCGGTGCAGCTGTAGTGTTCAAGTCTGAAGGATATTCTATAGTTGTATAGGTTAATTTATTGAGGACCAAGTTTGTAATATGTTCCATGCACTGTTTAGTGGTGGGTTTGTTAATCAGGCTACGAGATCAGGGGATTCAGATCCCCAGATTACACAGTTAAATCACCTCCATTTGTTGTGTAACGTGCTGTTGTGCGGATATACAAGTAATGGTACAAAGGTACGTTTAATAATGATAATGCTAAACTTTATGCTCGTACTCGTTACCAGACCACATCTTGAGCTGAAAACTATTGTCTATGTTTTTTGGCATTTTTGTAGTCTAAAAGTCTTAACATCAAGCCATTGACCAATAAAAAATTTTAACCTCTTTAAATACTGAAAGAATATGTATTTTGAGGTTCAGCAGAGTGAAAGTAAGATTTTGAGTAAGTGATTATACCATGAAAACGTCCAAATGACACCTGACCAGTAGTCCAGTCTTTAATGGGGTTAAGACTAATTCAGAATTCTACAATAGGAAATCAGAACCAAACTGTTAGCAGTGCTTTACCTGTGCATGTTTTATTTTTTTTGTTTCCTCTCTTCCTGTTTGACCTTCATCCCTTGGTGTTGTGTTTTGGTCCCAGGGTGATCTTACTTTGAAGCAGAGTTCAACATCTTGATGGAAATCTCAGTAATTTGTGGAGGTTCGCCCTCGACTTTCTATCTCTGTTTTATTTGTGTATGTATCTGTGTTTTCAGTGGACATAGATGGGGGGCCTGGTTGAGTGGCGCATGTCAGAGGGTCAGTCCAAATCATGATCATTTGGTCAGTCTGAATAGAAGGCTGCCTACAGTGAGACGTCTAACTGGCTCAGGAATACACTACACACACACTGTCGATTTTTGTTGTCTTTTTATGTTGTCCTACCAAACCCTTAAAAAGGCACTTTTAGGCTCACAAATGTATATGTATATATTCTGTTCAGTATAAATGTTTAGCATACTTTTTTCATTGTTATCTTGGGTGAGTTTGAGGGGGAAGGCCGTTCTCTTCAGGGTTCTGTAAAATATTCAGCAAATTCTGTTCAGTTTCATTGATTTGACTTAAATCTGGCAGTCATCTATAATTGTGAAGTCACTATTTTGAGTGACTCTCGCTGGATTTGGATACATGTGGCTTTGTCCGTTTCAGATTTCAGTCATTTCAGTGCGTCTTTAAAGTTTGTGCAGTTGTGAGGAAATAAAAAAAATAATAAATCACTGCATCAATTCAAAGAATCATAAAACTTTTAAACACAGCCCTGTAACTGTAAAACAGCATAGTCACATTGAGTTTGTTTTAATTCATGTTAATTCATTGAGTCATGTTTTAATTCACTGAGTAATTACGGAAAAAGTGCTTCACGTTCCATCACAGGTTGAGGTTGAACTGGGTGTGTTTCTTTTTTTGAATGTTCATGATTGTTTGGGTTGTTGTTTTTCACCAAATTACTTTGTTTGCAAAAAATAGGGTGATTTTCTAAACACTTTTATAGAACATTTAAATTAAATAGAATTTTGAATTTGCTGTATTTCTTCCACTTTGCATGTCCTTTGGCATCATGGGAACTGTAGTTTCCACTCTGATGGCATTGTCACTTTAGTTTTCAAATGTTTGATAGTTTAACATATAAGGTTTGGTTATTTGTCTTGTTTAAAATAAATAAAGTTGAAGTTAATAAATAAGATTTTGCCTAGTTTCCCTCTGTTGCTCTTGAATATGTTGAATATAGCTGTGATAATTGAGTAGTTGAAATATTTTTGTTCTCCATCGTTCTTTCACTTTGATAAGTCAGTAAGGAACAACGGGGGGGGGTCAGATCAAGGGTGGGGATGTTTTTCTCTTGTAGAGCGGGCTGCTATTTTAGGTAGCATCGCAATAACTGAACCGTTACACTTCCATTGTGGTGCATTACTACAGTACAGTGTGAAGTTACCTTCTGCATGCTGTATAGTGTGTGAAGTCTGTTGAGGTGCTGTGACGTTTTTAGGGGGAGGGGCGGATCTGTCCCAATTCTGGCCTCCTAATGAATTATGCATTAATGTCGCCAGCTGCAAATTAAATATGAATATTTTTATATCCACCCCCACATACTCACATGACTTCCATAGATAAACCCATTAATGTCATTAACATCTTCCACTCTTCTCCAACATCTGTTAGCAAGACGGTTTCATAGCGAATATTCAAATTTCGTACAGCTTTCAGAATATTTCAGCGACTAACATCATCCATGCGTTAAATCCGGCGATGAAAGATGATGCTGTGTGCTGTTTCAGTGTATACTAAAAATAGTGCTTTGAACATTTCAGTAAAAAAATCAGGCGTGCCATCAAGGTATGCTGCTTGATCACGCAGTTCTCCGTTTGGGATGTGTCCACGTGCAGCTGTGGGTGCAGCGTGCCAGGTGAGAAGCTAAAGCGGGAAAGAGGGAAAGCAGGCTGGTGATGTTGGAGTTGCTCCCTCTGTTCTTCAGAGAGAGGAGGGGGCTCGCGTACTCTCTCCCACTGTATCGCTGGGCAGAAAAGCAGACGTGCAGAACAGAGCGCGAGAGCCTCCCTCCAGTCTACGCAGGTAACACGCGAGGCTGAAGTGGCTTGGCGGCAGTGAGGGAAGGACGCGGAGTCTTAAACATTGGCTGTCATTTACCTGCGGAGCACGTGGGGTATGTTTATGGATTTATTGTTTGCAGCCGTGTTTCGTTTTGTTGGTGAGACTAACGTTCGTAGTTGCAAGTCTGGTGTGGATCCTAGTGAGGTTGTTTTAACAATCTTGCTTTGTTTGCAGACTTTCTTTAACTTTTTTACGTGTCCATTTTTTTTTACGTGTTTAGACTTCATATGCTTTTGTGTGTGCTGAGGTGAGGTTACTCTGGTTATATGCTTTTGTGTGTGCTGAGGGGAGGTTACTCTGGTTATATGCTTTTGTGTGTGCTGAGGGGAGGTTACTCTGGTTATGTTTTTGTGTGTGCTGAGGGGAGGTTACTCTTGTTATTGCGAGTACTTCTTTTTTCAGTTTTTTTCTGTTTTTCTTTTTTTAACCTGTTTAGACCATAGATTTTACCCGTTTAGACTGTAAAGTTTTTTTTTGTTGTTTTCTCTCTCTCTCTCTCTCTCTCTCTCTCTCTCTCTCTTTGTGAGTGTAGGTGGGGATACTGTAGTTTTCTCTTTTTACAGGGAACAGACATCTTCATGCATTTAGGAAATGAAAACTGATGGTGTGGGATTATTATCTCTTATAGATAGAGGTCAGAGATGGTGAGAGGTCACTGTGTGCTACCTGAGTGTTACCTGTAGTTAGTATATTTGAGGCACACAGATGCAGTGGAGGTGGCAGAATGAAGTCTGACTAATAGAACTGCCAGAGGAGAAGAAGAGGAAAAGAAGAAGAAGAAGGGATGAGAGATGGAGTGAGAAGAGGGATAGAATGAGCAGAGGGATGGGGAAGCATGTGGAGATAGATAGAGATGATTTGTGGACTGACAAATGTGACGTGAAGGTACCATCATGCTCTCACATCCCTCTCAGTTACTTTTCTGTTGACAGAGATGTGCACAGCCATCTCTTCAAGGAACCTTTGTAACCTCCCTGTGCAGAATCTGAACACAATTCTAGGACAGCTTGGAATTCATATCTAGGCAAACTCGAGTGCGTTTTTGGTATAGAATTTACTAATATAAATGACAATAAAAATTCTGACACAGGGTATCAGTATATATTATATATATCATTATATATTCTGACACAGGCTATTTATATATATATATATATATTTAGTGAGTTTCACCCCCAGTGAAAAACTCCTTATTATGTATTAAGTATTATGTATTATGCTGCTCAATTCACTCACATCTAATTTTTCATTAGTTTGTTTCTCATTTATTCACTGCCCTTCACTCACTATGGGGGTGCATATGAGTAAGAAGAATTCATTTGAGAGTGTGTGTTTGAGGGGAGAGAGAGAGAGGGAGAGAGAGAGAGTGTAATGTATTTAACGCTTGTGTGGCTCAGCTGTCAGACAGTAAGTGCAGCTGTTGTTCCTGCTGACTCTCTCTCTCTCTCACACACACACACGCACACACACACACACTCTCTCTCTCTCTCTCTCTCTCTCAGTACCTGATGCCTATTCCAAATCCTGTGATCTGAACTGTCTTATCTATTTCCAGTGCATTTAGTGTCAGTTACAATGTTACCTGCAGCTGATCAGAGTTGAGCACCATGCTTGCCTACAGCAGCACTGATATTCACCCAGCTGATGAACACTCAGGAAATGCTTCTTCAATCAGATTTATATTTATATAGCAGTGATTTATATTTTACTTTAAGTGAATGCAGAATTTTACAAGCTCCTGTTCTGCTGTGGGCCTAATGTCCTGTACATATCAAATTTATATCTAACACACAGGTGGTAATTAGCCATGTAACAAACCAGCCTTATTTGTGACCCTGGTTCCGTTCTCAATTAAGTGAAATTTGAACTTGATGCGATTGCGCCAGACTGGGTCTGATTAATCGGGATCCATGCTGCAGCAGAGACTGTGCCAAGCTGGGTCTGATTAATCGGGATCCCTGCTGCAGCTCAGACTGTGCCAGGCTGATTAATCGGGATCCCTGCTATAGCAGAGACTGCCAAGCTGGGTCTGATTAATCGATATCGCTGCTGCAGCAGAGACTGTGCCAAGCTGGGTCTGATTAATCAGGATCCCTGCTGCAGTTCAGACTGCGCCAGGCTGGGTCTGATTAATCGGGATCCCTGCTGCAGCAGAGACTGTGCCAAGCTGGGTCTGATTAATCAGGATCCCTGCTGCAGCTCAGACTGCACCAGGCTGGGTCTGATTAATCGGGATCCCTGCTGCAGCAGAGACTGTGCCAGACTGGGTCTGATTAATCGGCATCCCTGCTGCAGCTGAGACTGCACCAGGCTGGGTCTGATTAATCGGGAGAGTGCAAAATCTCCAAAGACCATGCTGGACAAGCCTTCCAGTTCACCGAATAGTGGCATTTCTCTTATACTGAGGAAAAGTGAACTGAATGCTTCTGAAAATTGGAAAGGTGAAATAAAATAACAGGAAAATCCAGCAGAACAGAAACTTAATTGAACATTGATTTCATTTTTGTCAGTAATGAATGGGTAGTGGTGTGTGTGTGTGTGTGTGTGTGTGTGTTTGTGTGTGTGAACACCTGTCATGACCTCAGGGTCTAGCTCTAAGTGAAAGGTCATCGCCAGCCCAGTCTCCTGACCAAGACACCGCAGTCTGATACTCGATGGTAGTAATTATCTTTTATTTCTTCCTGTGGCATAAAAATAGAGA
This sequence comes from Tenebrosternarchus preto, assembly GCA_025802075.1. NCBI lineage: Eukaryota > Metazoa > Chordata > Actinopteri > Gymnotiformes > Apteronotidae > Tenebrosternarchus > Tenebrosternarchus preto. The sequence continues at coordinate 7,929,127 of JAOYMR010000004.1, read as the reverse complement.
AGCGAGAACTGACTATCAGTGCCATACAGCTAATGTAGAAAATAAAAATAATTACATCAGGATGAGCTACCGGAAACATGACAGTCTAACTGACCTAGGGTTAAACCAAAAATGCAACAGATTACTTCTACTCGCTGGATCAAAAACAAAGCCAATAAAAGCTAAGCAAATTAACTTGCCTTTCTGCAAAAGATAGATAAAGATAGCTAAAAAAAAAATGTGCAGGGAAAAGAAAATTGTCATCACACAAATACATACTTGTTTGAGTTATAACAGCATAATTTAAGTAATAATAAGTTTAAGTAATAATAGTGTTTTTATCTCTCTCTCTCTCACACACACACATATACCCAAAGCTCTCAATCATGGTCACTGTGTTACACAGGTTCAGGTGAACAGCGAAGATGTGCTCTTCCACACAGCTTAATGCTTTGAGTTCTTGTTAAGTGTGGAGGTATTTAAGAACACTTAAATTGTCCTACATTTTATGTCCCACTTTTGCGAAACCACTGATTTTTACAAAAATATTCTACAGCTCACACATAAACTGACGTTTTTGGTTCACAGTTCTCTTTTACTTGTGTGACTTTACTGCTGTAATTAATCTGCTCAAACTACAGCCATGTGCTGGGCAATCTTAACATACTGCTGTGCAGCTGGAACCAGGATCTCAGTACACAAGCCACAGCAGAGGTGCCAAACATGGTGCAATCAGTGCACAATGGCAGTAATAGTTGGGTCTCTGAAACAAGCCTTTACAAGACCCAGCCAGTGACTTTAGGGCGATTTTGGTTTTGTTTGGTTTTGCCTTTGCGCCTGTGTCAATACGTCCAACATCGATCATCTGAGTATTTGTTGTCACTGATGCCTCAGCAGACACATAAAACACCATAAGAGGGTGTTTCAGTAGCACTGCCCTAGCACATTACTACCAAAGACCTTTAAAGCAGAATGGGTTTTAGGGCCTCCACAATAACCAGCCTTTTTTGAGCTACGAACATTGATAATTTGATCCTCTAGACCATTTTATGTCTCTCTATACTTTTTCTAGTGTAACTGTAAAATAAATGTCTTGAATCTTGATGTTTTCATTTTCCTTATATCTCCTGTATCTGTTTTTTTTTATTTACCAACCTCCAGCTTTTGAATCTTTAGATGATATTGTTATTGTGGATCATGTGAGTGTTCTTCATCTCGTTCACTTACCAGATGCTGCATTAGAGCACCTAGATGAAGGAAACGAAGAGATGTACTCCCAGTCTATATGTGTAGTGTCACGTGTACTATAGTGTATATGTGTAGTGTCGTGTACTATAGTGTGTATGTGTGTAGTGTAGTATGTATTTGGTCATTGTAGCATGTATATGTGTAGTGTATTGTAGTGTGTATATGTGTAGTGTAAAGCCTTGGGTCTGGAGGCAGGCTGTGTCAGTGAGGCTCTCACTGTCCATAGGCCTTGCTGTGTGGGAACAGTGACACACCTCCCTTGTCTGCTGAATAAGGAAAATGTAATGCACATAGGCTTCGCTGTGTGTTAATGAACTGTCCAGAACTGTGGAGAGTCCTGCTTTAATGGGAATAGGAGAAAACTCCAGCAGTGATCTTAGCATTACAGTGCTACCTGATTGGTCTACTTTGGTGGCACAGTGACCAATCATTGTGCCTCAGGTATCTTTTCACCACCCTTTTTGGTTAGGCCTGCTTGCCGTAGTTCACCTGCTCTGGGCTATCAGACGGTTCGGTATAACACAGCCAGCTAACTCGACATATCTGCTGGGCTGTGTTAGAACAACACACACGGCACTGCTGTCAGCCTGCATTAGTGTGATGTTCACCACAGTCCAATGCTGCAGAGGTAGCAGTCCTAAGAATTAGCCACACACTGATTGACCAACCTCATGTGCAGTTCCATGCTATAATTGGATCTGCCCTCACAGATCAAATATGATTTCCTGTGTTTCTGTTATCTCATCACTACTGCTGGTAACCAAAGAGGTGTGTGAGTGTGGCAGAATGGGGGAGCTGTAGGTGAAGTGTGAGGTGTATGTGTGTGTGTGTGTGTGTGTGTGTGTGTGTGGCAGAATGGGGGAGCTGCAGGTGAAGTGTGAGGTTTGGGTTTGTGTTTACATTGGGAGCAGAGGTAAGATTAAGTTCCAGAAAATCTGTTTTGCCATATTAAGTGTTTGTATGTGTGTGTGAGAGGGAGAGGGGGAGAGAGAGAGAGAGAGAGGAGAAAGTGTCATTTGGATGTGCTCATGCCCTTCTGTTCTACATATTTATATTGAGTTTCAATTTTAATGTCAATCAAGTTTATTTAGCATGACAGTTAGCAACTGTGCCACCAAGACACTCAGATTAATCCCTGCATCAGTGAATAAATGAATATCAGATTGTCCATATTCATATTTCTCTATTTCTTTCTCTTTCTCTCTCTGACTGTGTGCGTGTGTGTACATGTGCATACACGTGTGTGTGTGTGTGTGTGTGTGTGTGTGTGTGTGTGTGTGTGTCTGTGTGTGTTTTTAGGTGTATAGAAATGGGCTGTAAGCTGCCTAAACCACAAGGTTCAGATGATGCTCCAGGAAAGATCTACTCCACCCTCAGAAAGGCACAGGTGAAGACGGACACTGGAGTGGCCTACACGTACCACTTCCTGGACTTCTTATTGGGAAAGGAAGGTACATATGAACATGCTGCATCCAGTGATGTTTGAGTGTCTCTGTGTGGCTGGTAATGATACTTTGCTTTTCTGGTGTCATGGCAACTTTTGTGAAATATGGTGAGCCATTAATACACCATGAAAGATGTCTTGGTAATTTCACAGCAGTGACACGTGAAATAGGGGAAATGGTCTTTCATGGTTTAAAAAAAGCGTTCCAAGCATTCCAAGCCAAATGTATAATTACCTATATTATGTGATTCTGTGACCTTTTGATAAGGAATATTCACTTTCACTAGAAACAGAAACAGTCTAGATGTTTCCTGCCATATCTAGAATTCATTTGCACCTAGCTTCCATTTTGTCGACACAAACAAACGCTGCATTTTAAGCACTACTTATACATACAGTACGTATTCTCCTGCTGCCAAGCACACCTTTCAAATTGAACTTCCAGAGTTGCAGGCTATAAGCTGTCAAAGGGAAAGGCAGGATTAGTGTCTCTGTGAAGAGAGGGGATGTGATCGTGGGGCGAGACGGTAGGTGCACGCTTGTTCTGTCTGGGTTTATATTTCTAAATATATTAGCACTTTTTTTTTGAGAGAGAATTGTGTCTGCAGAGAGTCAACAGTGCAAAGAGTCAAAGTGGCTCATACCAAAGTCAAAGAAAAAGATGGAAAAATTTAAAGAACAAGAAAAGTGAAGGAGTGTGTGTGTGTGTGTGTGTGTGTGTGCGCGCGCGCATGCGTGCGCATGCATGGGTACATATGTGTTAATCTCAACAAATATTTTTAGAAGACTGCAGAATGCTTGCCGCTTCACATACACACACCTTTACTTGCCCTGTTTTAAGTCCTTATCAGTAGTCAGACAGGCAGGTGGTTTATATGTAGAATTCAAAGATGCCTCTAAATGTGTCACAGTTTGACTGTGAGATGCTGACGATGCCTGCATGGTTTAAATGTTCCGGTGTTTGTTTTGGGTTGTTCATGTTTTGGGTTGTTCATGCATTAATAGTGATCAGGAAAGAAAGTAAGAGAACAACATAGGAAAAGACAAAATAAACATCCAGAAAACAACAAAACCGCAACCATCCTGAAAGGATGATATGATCCCCAAGATAGAGATGGTTCATTCCCAAGCTTTCGAATTTGTGTGTGTGTGTGTGAGAGAGAGAGAGAGAGAGAGGGAGGGGGAGGATATCACCCGTCAGACTGACATTGAGATGATTTCATGGTAGCAAAAATCACTTTAATTCATTTTTTTCCCTCTATCACTAATATAATTCTGCTCACTGCCAGCCTATTACTCACCAATGGAAAATGCTTTTTACCTACTAACACACCACAAACATACAGGCACAAAAATACAGGCATAAAAGCCAAATCATAAGCACACATTTATGCATTTGCAAATCATAAGCACACACTTTAATATTCATATCCCATCAATATTTAGAGGATGCAAGTCACATTTTTTGAGGTCAAATTGGCAGTGGTTCTTTTCTGAGACTCTGAAGTTTGTTGTGTATGTATTTGTGTAAAGGCATCAAGTTCACAGTTGACATTTGGTAAGGCAAAGCTATAATGACAGACATGAAATAATAATTCACTATATATTAAAATCCTGTCTCTTAAAATTGTATGATATTTTCTAAGGTAACAGGTGTAAATTGTTTAGACTATGTTCTTTTCTGCAAGATATCTATATGCTGTTCTGTTTGATAGCAAGGTTTCTTAATAATTGAGTTGGATATTGCAGCAGTAACATACATTGTGCAAACCTTCACAGGGCTAATGTTTTACGCTAATGTTTTACTCTGTTTTACTCTACTACTTTAGCTCTTAATAACCAATATAACATTACATTTGTTGAAGTTGTTCTCACAACTCCAGTTTCAAACAGGGAAGGTATGAGAGAAAACGAAATAGCATGTGGAAGAAGTGTGATTACACTGTATTTGCTAAAGTGACATTTTTGCCTCTCTGGGTGATATATCACTCTCTGTCATGTGTGATGTGGTTGGTTACGATGCTGCTCCTCTCTTGTGGGGGCCAGGGTTCACTACTCCCAGACTTCCTTGAGCAAAACCCCAAACATTATATTTACTGATTTCTGAAACATCACGGAAAAGCTGCTCAGGATAAGGGTGTCTGCCAGGTGCATAAATGTTAAGACAAAAAAGAAACTGCATATGAGCTTCACATCAGAAGCATGTTTTGAGATAGATTGTTCAACTATAATGTTCACGTGCTATAAAAAGTCCTCTGTCTCCAGTGTTTCCCAGGGTATGCTGAGTGAATTTTACATATAGCTACTTTTTACAAAGAGATAAGATATTAGGACCTGTTGTGGTCACAGGGTAACTAAGACTTTTACACTTCTACTTTTAATCACGTGATGGAAAGACTTTACTCGTTGTGTTTACTGTTTGTTGTCACGGGAGAGGTCCCGGAGAGCTGCAAAAAGGTGAAACAGGACTGCCGAGCACGGAACAAAAGACGTTTAATTTCAGTTTCGTTTTATACTAACAGCACACATGAACAAACCGACAGCGCAGAACCAACATCGACAAAGACCGTCAAAGACAGAACCAACATCGACAAAGGCTTTAATAAACTCACCCTAACGAGACACAGGTGAAACGTAAAACGACAACGAGACCAATCACACACGCCACACCCACTATACAGCCAGACGTACACACAGGCATAATCACCACGCTGACACCACAACAGAGCACACCCTTACACAGACACGAGACAAGGGAGGCGGCCACCGTGACATTTGTACTATTGATATATGACAATAAGGCTCCTTATCTGTTATATCCCTTGAGATTATAGGAACTACATTGACCTGAGTTCCCAGAGTAACACACAGTTAGTGGATCTCCTATCTTTTGTTTATCCTGGTGCCTTCCTCACATCGTAAGCTCCTCCCTCTGACTGACTGACAGATGTTGGCATAAAAATCAAATGAGGTTTTATGCTTCCAAATGATTTTACCCAGAGGAAACAATATAGTGAGAAAAGGACTGGACTTAATATTGAACCTTGGGCCACTCTGTAACCAATAATGGCAACAGATTGCCAGTATTTGCTGAAAAGGTTCTTCCATACAATTAAGACTTGAACCAATCTAGAAAAATTCCCTGCAGGACAGATTACCTCCACCAGTGCAGTCAATCAGGTGATGACACAAAGGAGATTACATGATGACACAAGAAGAAAGGAGTCACATTGATTAGATTTTTAATAGATCTTTATAGATGCTTAATAGATCTTTATATATGTTTAACAGGATACACACAGCATGGCTACCAGAATCAAGACCAGATTTTTTTTAAAAAGAGGCTGAACTAATGTATGTTTGAAGGAACCAGGGATGTAGCCTAAAATGTTGCTCTATTTATAAAAGATAAAAGTATAGGTTCTGTTATATCAAATGTCTCCTTGAAGATCAGCAAGGGTGACATTGCACAGTAATATGGTGGGCTTCACATGAGCTACATAGTTGTTTAAAAAGGAGAGAGAAACAGAACTTGTTAAAAATTTAAGAACACTGATGGATAACAACTATGAGTAGAGATGTCATTTTTAAAGCATGCTGGTGGACTTATTACAGAGATATTAGCACAATGTCTTGGCCAGCAGACTATACATACATAGCAAGCCAACTAAAGAAAAATGTATTTCCTCCTAAGATTGATGGGAGCATCTACAGTGTCTACAGCAGTTATTGTTTATGCAGTATTGTTTATGACATGTTGAACAGTGACTTTGGATCTTGTAAACCCTCAGATAATGGCAGCAGCAATAGCATTATTGATAGCAATATTAAGGTCTCAGTCTGATGTGTTTGTGGTGGGCAACTGCTCTCAGAATCCTTCCACAGAGGTTCCTCATATGAAAGCTGAGGGAATGCTTTGTTTTGTAATTTTCTAAAGTAAAGAATATTTTAGAGTACCTGTGTCTTAATGCTCAGGTAACATTTTGTGAATGTACACCAGCTGAGTATAGGCATTACTGAAAAACTAGTTTACATTAAGAAGTGAATTACAGTCCCCGTAAATGAAGCATAACTGTCTGGAATATTTATCAGTACAAACTCTTGGACTATGTATGAATGCTAACACTATTTACAATTACAGTTAATCAAGACACATGTGGTCAATAAATCTAAGAGATCATAAAATGTGTCATGTGGGAGAGAAAGGCCATGTCAGTTGCTGGGTTAAAGTAATATATTCTAATACCCTAACCCAAGTAATACAGTTGCTGGGTTAAAGTATTACATTATATTCCAATACACTAATAATTACCCTAGTAATACAGTTTGAGTGATCCCACAAGTGGACAGAAAATGTTAGGGTTAACTAGGGTTATGTTTTTTAGAAACCTTCTTAATCACTGTAAATCAGGTTGCCCTGTAGCATACCCCTTGGCCACACGTGACTACTTCAGGTTCATGCTTGGAGGTTTATTTTGCATTTGTCTCTGCATCAATGTGTGTGTGTGTGTGTGTGTGTGAGAGAGAGAGAGAGAGAGAGAGAGCGAGCAGATTAGATGATTTGTTATTTAGCAGGACTGAAAATGAAATGGTTCACCCCCCTGGCATTAAGCTCTTCTCCCTGTTTTTTGTTCTTTCTCTCACCCTTCTCCCTGCCTTTTCTCCTTAGAGCCATGAGGAGAAGATAGAATCAACAAAATCTGATGTGCAAAAATTCTCCACAGACTCATCAGTTGATTAACGTCATGTGTGCTTTGCTAATCTAATGACTGTTCATGCTTAGCAATAATAGCTATGCTAACTAACCTGATGTCCCTAATGCACCGAAAAGAGCCAGGACGTGTTGTTTCTCTCTGTCTCTTCCACATTCACACTGCTTTCTCCACAGAGGGTTACCATGGTGATTAGCCTTGCCATATGGCCTTAATGGGGAACCTGATGCATCGGTTACTTGAGTGTTTATGCATCAAGATATCAGCTTGGGTTTGAAACCATGATGGAGGCAATATTTATGACTAGTCTTGCTAGTAAATATGACTTGACCTACTTTTGCAAGATTCCTCATTAGGACGAAAACACAAAGCCTTAGAAGAGTGCTACACACAACAAATCCACAAAATTAAATGAATTCTGTTGTTAAGATTACCTCACGCTAGACATGAAAAAGGTTATTTAGCAGTAGTAATGGAATAGTACAGGAAAACCCTGTAAGGGTTTGTGGCATTAGAATAGCATTGTGTTGTAGGCTGACTGCACACATAGGATTGCATTTAACCAAAGCTACAAGTAGCAAGCAGAGGTCATATGAGTTTTAATTCTTTGACAGCTCAATAGCAAAAATATTCTTAAACTGAAAGCACTTAGATCGAATTCAGAAATGTCTCTCTTAAAACAGTCCATTAAAACCAGTGTGTCAATGAATAAATAATTTTAATTAAATATGTATTATCTATTCATCCCTGTGTGTGTGTGTGTGTGTGTCAGAGGTAGCAGTATCGTCACTACTCTGCTTGTCCTCAGTGCGAGAGTTACCTGTCCAGGTGTGTGAGTTCTATCAGCAGGGCTTTATGCTGGCTGCCGTTCACCCTTTTGTTCACCCTGCTGGCCCTGCTGGGGCAAACCTGCAGAGACAGTTACACCGAGCGGTCCTCATCAGGGAGGCACACAGGTACACACGCACACACACACGCACACACACTGGGCTGACCTGCAGAGAGTTACACCGAGCGGTCCTCATCAGGGAGGCACACAGGTACACACACACGCACACACACACACACACTGGGCTGACCTGCAGAGAGTTACACCGAGCGGTCCTCATCAGGGAGGCACACAGGTGCACACACACACTGGGCTAACCTTCAGAGTTACACAGAGAGGTCTTCATCAGAGAGGCACACAGGTACACACACACACACACACTGGGCTGACCTGCAGAGAGTTACACAGAGCGGTCCTCATCACAGAGGCACACAGGTACACACACACACACACACACACACACTGGGATAACCTTCAGAGACAGTTACACCAAGCAGTCCTCATCAGGGAGGCACACAGGTACACACACACACACACACTGGGATAACCTGCAGAGATAGTTACACAGAGTGGCCCTCATCAGGGAGGCACACAGGTACACACACACACACATGCACAGCCTCACACGCGCATGCACGCAAGCAAACACACACACACACGCACGCATGAATCAAACCTGCTGAGGAAGTTGCACCAGGTGGTCCTCATCAGGGAGGCTCTCACACACAGCATATCACCCGATGAGACATTCAAATACAGGCTCTTGCTTCTTTATTTATGTGTAGTTCTGTACATTGTATTTATACACTGATCGGGACTCGTTCTTGTGTGTGTGTAATTCCATATGCAGACGGTCACTACACTTCTCTCTGTTTCACAGGTGTTCGGAGAATGGCCTCCTGAAATGTGTGAAACCTCATCTGGAAACAGATGTCTGTTTCTCTGGACTTCAGGTGCCTGACCCGGAAGTTATTCAGGGCTATGTGAAAAAGGTCAGCCCCACTGCATGCCAGCCTCTTTCTGCGTTTGTTTTGTTTTGTTTGTTTTTATTCATTGTTTTTGGACTCACTAATCTTTTTTTAAATCACAATCTTCATTATGTTTTGAATACAATTGAGATTAATGCAGATGAAATAATTAACCACAAGAAAATACAAAAGGTGTCTCTCATGGTGCATTCAGTCATTATTCCTTGACCTTTCTGCCAGTTTGGAATTGACATTTATACAGGGATACGCTATGTTTGTCTATGCATGTGGAGATGTTTAAGCCATGTGACATTTACTGATGATTTAAGGGTGTGAGCAAGAAGCTAATTCTGGAAAGTCATTTTCATTACATTCCTGTAGTAGTGCTTCCTAGTTAACGAATACCATGGTGATTACCTGGAAACACTGCCATAACTGCAGTGTATCACCATAGTGCGCAGGAATTGAAATGAACATCTCACATATGCTCACCACAACTCATGATTAATTCATGGCTCTCGGTGACGGAAGTTGCGTAATATGTTGTCAGGATAACTGAACGTTCTCTCCCTGGCTCCGGGTGGCAGGTTCAGGACTTGGCTGACTCCGGTATCCTGTTCACGGGCTTTCTGCAGCAGCCTGGCGGTGGGGTGAGTTTCCTGGGGCACTGGGACCCAGGGGAGTTCTCCTCCCTACACTCAAGCCCCTCACCCATAAATCAACACACCAGCCGTCCTACACCCAGCTTCTGCAGCAACTGCCCAGAGCAGGATGGACGTCTTGAACACTACGGGAACGAGGACCATCAACAGAACAGTCCCAGTTTAACCACGGAACTCCACAACAAAGGTCATCAAAAGCGTGATCACGCAAACTGTCACTGCCGAAACATACCTGCTACTGCTCAGAGAGGAAGCTCAGACCATCAGGAGCTAGAAGCTGATGAACAGCAGACACAGGTTTCTGTACTCAAAGACATAACAGATGACCACAGTTCCTGCTTGTTAGAAGAGCTGGCTGAGGAAACGTGTACCATTGAGTCTGGCAGCAACCGTCTAAGAACAAAACACCCTAAAAAACAGAAAAGTCCTGACAAACATGGAGAGAGACCTGAAACCACGTACTTCCTCAACCGTGAGCTGCAACAGAGGCGGTACCACAACAATATTTCAAAGGTCCTGAGTTTTTATATTCCATCTGTAATTGGAGGTGTCTGTGTGTTCCGCAGGTGTGCAGGTCTTTGCCCTGTATAACCACGCTGTGGTCCTCTCTGGGTCGCCACGGTTCTATTCTCTAAGAATCCCGCTGCAAGTGCACAAGGAGGCGGGGCTCGTCACTACAGTCGATGCCCATTGGCTAGATCACATGACCCAACACTTCAGAAGCGGAGCCCAACTCATCGATGGCTTCTTTCACCTTGGGGATGACCCTGGTATGCTAGTTCTCGAGGTAGCACATGGAATGGCACCCTCTCCTGGTATGCTAGATCTTGAGGTAGCACATGCAGTAGCACAGTCTCAGATGTTACAACAGATGTTGTCTCAAAGCAGCTTTACAAGTGTCCGAGTCCAAGCCTCCAGTGAGCAATCCAAGGGCGATAGTGGCAAGGAAAAGCTCCCTAAGAGTGTGAGGAAGAAACCTTGAGAGGAACCAAGACTCAAGGGAGGAGTCCATCCTCTTCTGGCCGACACCGGTCACCACAACAACAAGATAAATAGATAAGAAACACAAAGTAATAAATTATAAAATATGATATATAGTCCAGGGCTGTGCCACAGCAGGTGGGGGGAATCAGGGGTGTTGAGAAGGGCCTCCATCCAGTTGATTAATGCTCCATCCACGTCAGGATAAGTAGGAGGTGGTTGATCCGGGGCAAATAGCAGGAGAGCGTCATCAATTATTACAGCCTAACTAAAAGGACAGTACCAGAAGGTAACACAGACTTGCGAGTGCCCTGAGGCGATGGCATTTCTCCACTCCACCGTCAACAAACTTGAGTGAACGCATGCAGTGGTGAGACAACAGCACCAGAGTCTCAGTATACAATAAAACCGTCTGCATATGAACCCGTGTATCTGTAGCCTTTATCTGAGGGGGAATATTAATTACCAAACCCAAAACCAAATGAGTTTTTAGCCTAGACGTAAAGATTGAAACTGTGTCAGAGTCCTGAACATTTTCTGGAAGGTTTGTCCATAGTTTGGGGGGCTTTGTAAGAAAAGGCTCTTCCACCTCTGATACCTTATTGATTAAAGGAACCAGTAAGAAGCAGCACCCAGTGTTCTTAGTAAATGTGGAGGCTCATAATAAGGAATAGGTTCTTGCAAATAATCAGGAGCAAGCCCCTGCAGAGCTTTATATGTTAATAAAAGGATTTTATAGTCGATACAGAATTTAACTGGGAGCCAGTGCAGGGCGGATAGAACTGGGCTGATATGATCGAATTTTCTAGTTCTAGTTATATCTCTGGCTGCAGCATTTTGAACTTATTAAAGTTTACTTAAATTCTTATTAGAGCATCGTAATAGTAATGAGTTACAGTAGTCTAATCTAGAGCTAATAAAGGCATGTACTAATATTTCTGCATCATGCTGGGAAAGTGTATTCCTTAGCTTGCTAATATTGCGTAGGTGAAGAAACATTATCATAGTAATACTATCTATGCATTTATTGAATGATAAGTCAGAGTCATATACAATGCAGAGATTTTTAGCTGCCGAGCTGTGGGTGTAATAGGGAAAAGAGCATGATTTAGCATTAAATCTGATATTTTCTGTCTTTCTGCCTTCAGGCCCAGGAGAACCTCTGTTTTGTTGTGGAAATTTTGAGACATCCGTTCAGTCACATCTCTTACACAGGCTTCAATTTTCTCTAATCTAGGTCTGTCATCAGGTTTGGCTGATATGTATAGCTGGGTATCATCTGCATAGCAGTGAAAGTTGACACCATGTTTGCTTATAACTGTACCCAGTGGTAGCATATACAATGTGAATAATAATGGTCCTAAGATGGATCCTTGTGGGATTCCATATTTCACTTTTGTGTGTTTGGAGGAAACATTGTTTAGCTCTACAAACTGATAGCGTTCAGTTAGGTAAGACATTAACCAAGATAGGGCTGCTCCTGAGATTTCAATCCGATTTTCTAGTCTTTCTAGCAGAATATTGTGGTCTATTGTCTCAAAAGCTGCACTGAGGTCAAGAAGCACTAGCAGAGATAAAGAACCTTGATCTGAAGCAAGAATGAGATCATTAGTTACTTTAACTAGGGTTGTTTCAGTGCTGTGGTGGGGCCTAAATCCAGATTGGAACTTTTCAAATATGTGATTCTTTTGAAAATATACTCGTAATTGTTGGGCCATGGCTTTTTCTGTGATCTTAGATAAAAAGTGATAGGTCTGTAAATAGATAATACGTATATATGGACCAAGATTTTGTTTCTTAATTTGAGGTTTAATAACTGCTAATTTACAGGCTTGGGGCATGTGACCCATGGTAATGGATGAGTTAACAATCAACAAAAGAGGTTCAATCAGAGCTGGTAATATCTCCTTGAGTCAGTTTTAGGGAATTGAGTCTAATGTACTGTACTGGTGGGAACTACGTTACCCAGAAGGCAGTGTGTGTGGGGGTTGTGGGGGAGAAGGATAATAAAAGAGATTGGGCTTGAAGCAGTGTGCTGGTCGTGTCTCCGTGATAGCTAAAGTAAGATATATATACACATTTATATGTAACCAGGTGGAAAAGTGGTTAACTGTAAAAAGTGTTCACTGTAAATCCCAATTGTATTATCCACATGCTGGTT
>JAOYMR010000004.1:7853804-7892742 GCA_025802075.1 Tenebrosternarchus preto | reverse complement strand
TATTTATAACTTTACTTAATTCCCAAATCACATTCCCACTTTAAAATTAAACACCCCACAACAGCCAAGGTATCGTTTGCCATTAAAAAAAAAAAAAAAAAAAAAAAGGGATTAAATGAAGAACCCCCCCCCCCCCCATTATTCATGTTCAAAGTTCATAAATCAGAAAGAAGACTGTTTAAAAAAACAAAAAACAAACAAAAAAAAACCTCCATTAATATCAGATTTCATCTTCTCATAATACGGTCGCATGAAGTTGAGACTAATACACAGAACCCACAAAACACCAAAACCAAGAAAATGGAAAAAAGCAACAGGTTGAGATTTTACATTAGTCATCAGACGACAATGCAGGCAAAACTAAATATCCTTAAAAACCTCATCTTCCAAATCAAAGCATACATGATTTTTTTTTATAAATCCATCTTATTTTTTCTGTAAGGAAAGTAGCTGAGAGTTTTGACCCTAAATTCCAACAAATAGCAATACTCCTCTAATTCATACACGTGAGTAAGAGGTAGATCAAACATGGTAGAGGGGGGAAAAAAAGAAAAAAACCTAAACAAAAACAGAATCACTTGTGCAGCTCCCGTCAGCGCTCAGGCCTGACGAAGACGACCTCGAGGTAGGACAGCGCGCTGGAGCTGCAGAGAGAGGCGGGGCTCTACAGCCACGCCCCCTTCACTCAGCTGAGGTAGGCATTCTTACTAGTGTGGAAGCATGAATACACTTTTACCACAATCATATTTACATTCTGCATGAACACCAAAAGGAACATTGTTTTTCCATTAGATTTTCCTTTTTTTTTTTGTGAAGATTTATTTGGGTTTATCTTTAGTGACAAAAGAAATTGTTCATATCCATTTCTACGCTACTGGTTATACATATACGTATGTTAGTGTTGCAACGTGTAGCAAAAACTCAAATGTCCCAACAGTGTGACTCTCCTGCTGTCTCTACGCAGTGCCCCACAAAAACGGTGTGATGGAGTCCAGCCCACAAAACAGTACTAATAATTAAAAAAGGAGGAGGGAGGGGGCACCCTCCAAGACCTGAAGTGCACCATCTAGAGAAAAATCAAAACCCCCACTGCACAGAGGGCTGGACCGTAATCTGAAACGTCAACACTAAGGGGGAAACACACCCACACACACACACCAGAGAGGTTACAGCAGGACAGAAACTCACCCCTGGACCTCCAGTGCTAGTCTGCGCACTCCCTCAACGCTAACAAAACGTGCGCAGAACACGTACCAGCCAAAACATCAGTATATTTCATGAACTAAATGGCATTGCTGCAGTATGCAAGGTTGGCATTTATTCGGCATCTATAGCTTTTACATTTTTTTTTTTTGTTGATGTTTTCAGAGGATAGTGGCTCCTCGGAAACACAGGCATTTTTTTTTTTTTCTTTCGATTCTCCCACCTGCTGCCAACAGCACAGCCCTAACCCCCACTAGCACCCGGACACGCTTATGTACAGGTGTTCATCGTCTACAGCGTATGTGGGGGTTAAGGATACGTTAGCAACAGACAATATTTTAAATTTTCTTAAAAAAATAAAAATGTTCAAGAACTATTAGCTTTATAAAGTATACAAAATACCACAAAGCAAAATAAAAAAAAGAAAGGAACAGTTTTCATATATGTATATATATATAATTTTCTTCTTCTTCTGAGGTACTCTAGCCTGAGGTAGATCAGTAAAATATGCATATTAACTTGGTTTCCTGGCCAACACCAATCAACACTTCCCTCAGTCATGTGTGGCAGTGTTGCTCCACCTCCTTTCATAACCTTGAATATATAATTTTCTTTATAAAATGCATCCGAATTTTTAAAATGCCACCATCAATACTGGGACAAAACACTTCTAAGCCTCCCGCATTCTTTCCCATCCCAAATCCAGAGCCTTTAAGGCCCTGCCCCTAGCCCCACCCACCCCTAGCCAGGCTAGGAGAGCAATGCCAATACATGGAGAAACTGAAATCAAAACAAAAACAATTAAATAAAATAATTAAAAAAAAACACTATAAATGTATTGTGCAGTTACCACACTAGGGCAGTGAAGGGGAGACCATTTTTCATAGTCATATTTTCTTATGTTCAAAACAAGAGAGAAACAAAACGTGCGGTTGAATACATTCTCACAGAATGGCGGGAGGCAGAAGGGTGTTCAGCTAGGTAGGGTGGGTGTAAACTACCCCGCCTGAGAGGCCTCACGCCGCCTTCGCTTCGTGATCACGATGGCTCTATTTCCTCCGGGGTGCTGGGATGCCTGGGGGCGGGGTCTTGAGCTCCTGCTGCCGCCTCACCTGAGAAAGGATTTCCTGAATCTTTCGCTGAGCCAGCTTAAACAGAACAAAACCAAAAGACAGTTAAGTTGGGAAATCACGACTACGTAAACATCCAGGACCAAGTTAAAAGCATCAGAGTCCATCATTTCACCTGGCTTGCATAGAAGTGACCTGTGATCTTCACCACCACTTGGTCGTTTTCGTCAGGCGCCTGGTCGCGTGGGACAACGACCTCTGCACTAGTGAGATTCTGCAGCTCATTCACCTATGAGGGATGAAATGGTTTTGAATATGGTAAACCAACAAATATTACAATGTCACTGATGTGAGGCACAGCAAATGGAGAAAGCAAGGCATAGGTGGTTTGATGTTCCACCAACATCCACCCATCACCAGGGTTACACAGCTATACACACCACCACACAGCAACACAAGTGCTGCCCATCCAACTGCTACAGGCCCTGCAGAAGTGCCATTACTTTAGTAACAAACACTCCAGCATGCACTCCATTACTCAAGACATGAAAATGAACCAGATTCCAAAGGAACAGCAGCCAGGATGCATTTCTTTTATACACGCTTCTTTTTAAACAGTAAGTAAACACAGACCAACCGCAAGCCAGGCTTTTTACCGTTTTTCCTCCTTTCCCAATGACTCTTCCAGCTGCAAATGATGGCACTTTGATGTGAGCCTCTAGCTTGACCTCCTCTTTTGGCCCAAAGAAGTTCTCCTCCTTCAGTTTTCCAAAGATGCGTCCCTGAGCCTAATAAAAGAAATAAAAAAGACGCTTAATTTTTTCTTACCATATTGATTTTACTTTTCTTTTCAAAGTGTTCTTTTTTCAAACTGCTGAACTCTTCCAGTGGTTTTACATAAGACGTGCAGTGGGTCTTTCAAGAATTAATTACCAGACATGCATATACAACATTGTGTTATTTTTTTTAAATGATCATATTCAAATCACACTTATTTTTGGAAAATGTCTTGCCCAAAATAACTAGTGAAAAAACTGACGTGATGCTAAGCTGAACGAACTTGGACGAGATTCCTTTACAGCCCTGGCACCGTAGAAGGCTTTACCTTCAGAACTAGGCTGGACAATTTTAGGGTTCATTACCTTGAACTGTGCCTCTGGTGGGCCTGAAACAATCACCATTCTCTGCTTGGTGTCCATTCCATCAGCTGGTGCAATCTAGACAGAGTTCTGCATGTAAGAATGAACCCGAAACACAGGCCCAGGGCGGTTCCTCAAAAACGCTCAACACCAATCAGACTGAAGGCGATGCAACGCGATTCATCACTCACTTTAATGGACGCGCCAGCGAAGCGACTGAGCTGCTTGATGTGCTGCCCCTGTTTGCCTATGATGGCACCCACAGCCAACGCAGGGATGAAGAGGTGGACTGTCTCAGACTCTGGCTGCTGCATGCGCACACACACGATAAGAGACATATGCTCACCTGCACACTGATGGACACACCCACCCACCCACACCGTCCTAGGGCCATAATACCTTGGACACTTTGTTTACTTTAATTCCTACCCTCCCAGCATGACCCACCAAGTATGAATCTTTTTGGTCATGAAATCATGCCAGTTAATATACACAAGTTCATATAAACGTACACGGACTCGTGTTAACTTAGAACATGGTTATACCACCATGTCACACTAAATGCATTCTAGCTGTGGTACAGATTAATACTTCTGAGTGCTTTTAAAAGCTGGGATCCACTACACAAAAATTCCAAAACACAAAGGATTTTATACGCGTACAACACAATCAATAGTTCTCAGCTTTCAAATTCAAAGACATAATCCAATTCCAAAGAGCAGCCGAGTCTCCAGCACAGACAAACATGCCCCACCCACCCAAACACTTGGAGCCCCAGTACACTGATCTGCATAAGCAAAGGTGATCGTTGGTGTGCATGTTTATGGTACAGGCAAATCAAGCCGTCTACCATACCCCACTCTCACACAGCCCTGGACAGCCTGGGCAGGAAGCGTGTTAAATACAGATTACCCCAGCATGCACCACTCCTGCAACACAAACCAAGCACCTGAAAAGCTCAGACATTTCCCCATGTTAAACTTTACACCTTTCTGCAGCTGTGTTAGTCTGAGGGAGGGGACGGATTCTATGTGAGGCACTGGCTAAAGTATGTGACTTTCAGCCAATCAGGTAGCAGGCAGCCAAATGCAGTGCAGTGCATTGTGGGTAGGGAGACTTACAGAGAGTGCAGGGCTACTGCTGGAAGAGGCCCAAAATGGCACCTCACTCCCAAACACGCTACACTACGGAAGAAACACACGTTAACACCGGCCACACACACACACACACACACACACACACACACACACACCTCTCTCTTTGCTTTAAATTCTCTTACTAGAAGACAGATAATCTATTCCCCTTATCAGAATGACAGCAGTGGAAATCACAAGAGCGCAATTGCATGGATTTGTTTGATCATTTGTAATCATTAACGGGAGGGAAACTCTACAGTGGTACACAAACTGTTCAAACCTGATTGATGCCTCTGCAGTTCTACAGTTATGCTGGATTTTGGAGGAGTTCCCTTAATTTCTTCAGATATCTGATAACTGATCTTATAACATCCAGCATTTTATTGCTGATATCAACCCGATTATGATGTGTGGTATCGGATCTGTGCCATCTCTAACACACACGTGTTGGTGTACGGATAGGTCCAACACGCACTCCTGTGCCTATTCCCACACACACCAACACAGGCATTAACACAGCCCTATCCACACAGACAAATTACACACTCAAACACACACACATCTCCCAAAAAAGTGTTTGCGCGCGCACACACTCGCGTCCCATTGCCCTCACACACTCCTAGCCTTGTGCAAATCTGATTCACCCCGTTCTGCTCTGATCTCTAGCTGGCTGCACAACCAGACTGTACGTAGAACCTCCACCAGCATCGTGTTCCATTCACACAGGTTAGAGAATGGAACACCACCAGACAATGTGTGTCGGTGAAAACTTGGGTACTTCTGAAAGGAGAAATGAAACCACACACTTACCCCATATGGTGGGTATGCAGTCTGTCCTCCAGTGAGGGGTCCAGGCACCACAGAGGGAGCTCCGCTGGCTGCTGCCCTGCTAGGGAAAAGCCCCAGGGCATTCAGATTTAGCCCTGGAATCAGGTTTGACTGCAACTGCAGAGCCACACAGAGAGAGAGGAAAACTCACATTAGATACAAGAGCAGACTCAGCATGATGGGAAGAAACTTGGCAAGTGTCCAGATATCTACTTTGAAAAGTGACACTTATTCCCAGATTTTATTCTCCATAGTGACACTGTGGGTCAGAGGTCAGTGCTCAGCTGTCTGGATTGAGCAGGAGTTCGACGTACATTCATGGCCGTCACGTCGTTTTCGTAGGACTCTCGGATTTTCTTCATGACCTCCTCCTCAGCACGCGCGCAGGCCTCCACAGAGCCCTTCACTGTGATTGTGCGCTCAGGGTTGTACAGAGTCAGGTCCTGCAGACTGTGGGACACACAACAAACCTGCACGGAGACGCTCCATCACAGACAATGCTCCATACTAGAACCGTGTACGCCGCTCTAGAATGACCAACATCCCTGAATGACAAATCAAAAGCACTAACGGTGAGATGGTGATCTTAGTCCCAGTGTCTTGCTCAATCTTCTTCAAGTTGCGTCCCTCTTTTCCAATCAGGCGCCCAACAAAATTATTATGAGCCAAAATCTTCAGAGGAATGTCCTCAGTGCTGTGGAGAGATGCAGGGCGTGAGCTGGAGCCTACGTGTGTGTGGAGTGTGTGTGTTGGGGTGGGGGGGGGGTATACTCAGACTGACATCTTTGTGTCAATGGCTTCTTTCTGCATGATTTCCATGATGCTGCGGCAGGCAGAGCTACACCCTTCCGGAGTGGAGTGGACCGTGATGGGCTTCTCCGCCGCTCCAGCATTCTCTTTACGATGGATGTCGATTCTGCATTTCCACATATGCAGCTTTACAACAACCATCGCAATCAAAACACACACAGCATTTCACCAGTCGCCACGTTCAAACCCTTCCAGTGACAGAGCAGAGGAAGCAAAAACGAGCACCAAAAGACTAAAAGGTTGAAACGAAGATCAGGATGAAACTGGGATTAGTATTAATCTAGACTAAACGTCGGCTAAGGTCAGACACTTCACAGCACACACTGCTGCAGCATTTCACAAGATAGATGACAAATACCGAACAGATCAAAGCGTTCTTACTTTGAGTGCGTCTGTTTGGTAATGTTACGGATGGTGGTGCCCTCTTTGCCTATAATGGCTCCCACGAACTGGGTAGGTACGAGCATGCGCAAAGGAATGTCTGACTGCAGCTTGGGTCTGGTGGCCAGAGAAGGTGAACCCTGACGGGGAGGGGCCCGCGAAGCCCCGCCTCTCCTCATGCCCACCGTTGGGGATTCGGTGACGGCTGCCTCGTCAGGGATGTAGCACACTTTCAGTGCATAGTTCTCCATCAGGAACCCGTTGAGCTTCTCCACTGCTCTAAAAGGAGGGGGGGGGGGGGAAGCAGCTCAGTGTGCAGAAGTCAGTTTGCAAAAGTACAAACACCTGTTTTTGTGGTAAAATGTTCAAATAAGACACTGCTTGTGAATGAAGTATAAACTGGCTGCAATAAGGAGTTATTGATGGTGTAGATTACAAGTCTAAGAAAATTTACATTTTTAGATTTTAAAAGCTATTAATATATTTAAGGTCAGAAAGGGTCATTAAACAGATTTATATTCAAACAGAACCAAATGGGAACCATTTCAGAACCCTCAACATTTGGTGAACTCGTAAGGAACTCGCAGTTCCTCAGAATGGGCATTAGGTGGCAGCTGTGAGTTTACAGTACAGTGCTGCCTGGTTGACAGCGCATCGCAAGTGGAGATGACCAGGCTTCACGCTTCCCTGGGAGATACACAGCGCACGATCAGGCTCGCGCAATACGGTACTCACTGCCGGGCTTGCTCCTTAGCGGCATATCGCACGTTCACTACCGCCGTCTCGGTGTCCGTGTGGACTATAGTCGGAGAGAAAGACGACTTAATATATGGCAGTTTTAATGGTTTAAAAGAGGTCAAGAGCAGCTTGTGAGAAAAAAAAAATCCCCCTCCCGATATGTTTGTGTATTAACCTTGTTCACAACTCTCCACTGTGCCGTACTGAGCCAGTAACCCATCCAAGACCTGCACAAGAAACAGGGAAATCATACAAGGATGACAATGTAGGTATTAGAGTCGAGTGAGGGTTAATAAAATTGTTTATATAGAAAATCTGTGTTAAAACAGTGGACCCACATTTAGTGTAAAAGTCGGAAGGGGAGGCCTCGAATAGCCTGTGCAGTGTTGTAGCGTTAGCGCGTCAACCTACACATCGTTGAAGGTTAAAAGACACATTTCTGAGCAACTGTTAACACTGTGCGACACTGTCCATTACACACAGAATTACATACAAGAGCATTTCCCCACCCCCTTCACTGCGCGTGACGGCTGTAGAAAAGGGGTGCGCGTGGCGTCTATACGTCCAGCACGCAGGCCTCACATCCTTCCACTACACACCTACTTCCTGTCTACTCCAAGCCCTCCCATTGGCTGACCCCAGCTGTACTATGGAAATACCTTGTAGCGTAGAGGAGCTCAAATCATTGGACACATGAGCAGTCAATCTCTGAAGTACATCCAATGAAACAAAAGTATTCTTCAGAGACAGCAGAAGTGGTAGTGGTGAGGTTGGGGGTGTGGCTGGCTTTCAAAACCAGTACATTTTGAAGGGGGTGGGGCAACTCCCAGATTCGAGTCCACACATGGAGCGGGGCTCATATGCAGACCGGGGCAACGGGGTAAAATTCAACGCCAGCTGAGCTCGTCCAAGCCGGGCCACTGTGCAAACACTCCTCTTTGCCACACCACTGCACACAACACACAAACGGCCTGGTATCAACGCCACGTGCTCGTACTGTTCACGGGCCGAATGCTGCAAGACAAAAGACCGTCACGTAGCCTACAAATTCCATACGCAATCCGTTTTGAAATGCTACTTTTGGCCTATGCCAATATTAATGCGCATATTCCACTATGGCGTCAATTAAGTATTTATTCTATAGGAACAATAAACGCATTATTCTTAAATTCCCCCTCCTTGAAATTTTAAACCGGGTCTATTTAGACTTGCGTGAGACCGCGCGTCGATTGCGGGAATACAAGTAAAACATTTTCGCTGAACAGATGCATTCTTCACACAGTAACATTCCGTCAGATGGATTTAGTCAAGTGAAATCCACGTTCAGTAGTGAAGAAGAGTTTAGTACGGCTCCAGTGCTAAATGATGCGATAAAAAACCCGTTTGTGTACTAGTTTGGCAGTTTAAATGGATGACATTGAAAAAACACAACAGGGCATGAAGTTAAGCATCTGTAGTTTAGCTAGATCGAGAACTAGTTTCTGGGAGGCTGCGTCTTTAGCACCATTAGCCAGAATTCTCCTCAAAACATGTGCCAAATGAAAAAGTGTTTTAAACTCCACAACCAACTCCAGAGAGAGACCGGGTCAATACTTTTAGAATATCAACATAAAAAGTAAAATATTTACAACATACCACAGAAAGCAAACCTTACAAACAAAACGTACAGCCTTCGTTCTCAATTAACAGGACAATAGTGGTTCTTTAAACTGATCAGGGTACAGTAAAGAGCACTACCTGCGAATCCGTATAGACGCACAGCAATATTAACAGGGTATACAGCAGGTTAGCTATCCTTTAGCGTAATCAATGTTATGGCCTTATGTAGCCCATGACATCAAGCATCCATATACGATTCTATAAGACGTTAAACATAACAATAGGAGTCATGTATGGGAAACTATTATTGCTGTTTTACAAATCTAGCCTAAATATAAACGGTAACAAAAATAGATGAAAAAAAAACGAAAGTTGAAATATGTTGAAAGTAAACTTGAAATCAAACTTTTTTTTTTTTTTTTTTTTTTTTAAACCTGGACACCCCCATGCCCTTAGTCATAATACTGGTTCATGGCATCAAATAATGCACAAAATTCTTGTTTATCCAAGAACAAGTAAATATGCAGAGACTTAACCCAGCACATCATGACTCAGTCCATCATGGTGTGTTTCCTTTGTTGGTTTGCAACACCACCAGCAGCAACACAGCTAGGAACCAGGGTTTGGCATTTCACCACCAATACCCTTGTGCCCCACACCTAAAATACCAGGGTAACAGGCCCCATGAATCTCATTTTCATATTTTGAAGGTGTTGTACTGGAGAACAGACGTCTGAGGTATTTTAGCCGGGATTGTTTTTTTTTTTGTTGCTTTTAAAGACAAGCTACACACATACACATTGCTGTTATAAAGCTACATGTACACACTGCCGTTATAAACCACTGTGTAGACAGATAACCTTCGGCAGTGCTCAGAGCCATTTTCGCTATTCATAAACTAATATTCTAATAACTACTGACCATCTAGCACCGTGTAAGAGGGTAACCTTGGATTCATTACTCTCCACTATACAGCGCGCAAGTGTTCAGATCCGTCTTCACAAGACAAATGTTGATTGATAAAGTCATGTCCTGCCATACTTTTACCCGTTCTACTCAGGCCCATTCCATTCATGTTAAAGAATTGTGATCTGGTTTCCAATTCCCGTCAACTAGGGGGCGGGGCGCCATACAGGAACAAGGAAGGGGCGGGGTCATCAGTGGTTCTGGGGCCTAATCACAGTTGTGAAAGAGCAGTTCATCCTTGCATACAAGCTGGTGGCCAATGAGCAAAATTCTCTCCACTCTCCCAACTCTACAATCAATATAGATTTTCTGCATCATTTACACTACCTTACATTTACATGATTTAGCAGATGTTCCGTTCAGAGCGAATACCTTCCATCCCACTGGACAGGTGGGACAGGTCATTGTAATTATGTTTTTAGCATTCAGTGTATGATTGACCCTTTGCTTCTCCATACATGCAGTTACTTTACTAACAGCAGAAAGCAAGACCTTCACTCTTCAGATGTCTGGCACCATCACCATCTGCTCCCCTCAGGAGCCTAATACAGACACAGGAGAGCACCACGCATCCACTCCAGTACACAAATGCTTGATCTTTTCAATAAGAACAATGAAGAAGAGGTGTGCAGAATGGGCATCTTTTTCCTTATAGCGATCGATTCATCCAACAACGCACATTCTTCACTGTCTCTTCAACAGCCGCCACTGGTAGTGTGATTGGTTGGACAGGGCTTAAAGGCAGTAAGTACAACACTACTAACTGTTTAATGAGAACAAAATGAGAGCCACTCATCAACTGTCCCCTGTTCCACAAACATTTGAATCTATTGCTTATACACCAAATAATTTATCTGAACGAATCTTATGGAGACCATTCAAGACAAGTCAGTCTTGAACGGTCACCACCTTCGCTGCTTCTGATCTGAGCCCACCAGTAAACACCCAGCTATTATAGTGTGCAGGTTCAACAGCTGATGTGCAGTGCAGCAGTGGCTTCGAACCTAGAAGCCTCTTAAACAGAAATTCAACAAAAACTGACTGATCTTTTAAACTATAACTTCCCTAAAGACGACTTTCAGTTCTCTAACTGATGAGCAAAACTGATGTTTTGGGTTCATGTAAATAGCAAGAACATGGGAAATATATTCCCTACTCCATCTGAGCAGATTTCATTTAAACAAAGAGGAAAAAAAGACTAGAAATTTGTCCCCCATATAACTGCTTAAACAGCAAACTTATTCTTTCAAGTTTTTGTTTAAAATACTCAATTTGAAATGAAGAAAGACTGAAATGCTCAAAGTTTCCATAAGTACTTGGACTTTTAAATATTAAAACACACTACATGGCTGTGCGAGGAAGGATGTGGGACATCACAGGACTTTTAACGAGCATTCAAATTCCAGTGGAACATTTAAAAATATTTTTACAGACAAACCATTGAAATCCAGAGTTTTGGTCCTTAATACTGATAAATGTTGGATAGAAATAAACCGGCAGCTCATTCAGATCCACCGTTTGAGCTACAGGTGGACGAAATGTTTTGATTTGGCCATGTTGGTATACTGTGCTGCCACAGCGGGACTGATTTGCTGGCTGGCATCTACAGACCCTGAGCACTTAATGTTTGTTTTGTAGAGGTTTTTGTTTCAGTTAAGAGCAGATTCAAAATTCAAGAACTAAAATAGTTTCTCTTGATATCTACTCCCCCCAAACTAGTACATTTATAAATGAAAACTATTCACACTGAGCAATTGGAAAGGAAAGCATTTCTCGCTTGCGTCTCGTCTCACAGGGCTTTTCTCTACTCATGAGCCATTACTTCATAACAGTTTCATATATTGTTTTTATACGGATCAACATTATGGTTTTATTTCAAGGGCACTTTGCAAAGATGACCTGAAATTTTCATTTTGTGGTCAAGTATATGTATGGTAGCGAGCCTATGCTGACCATGGGCTACAAGACCCAGAAACCCAAAGTCCAACAGTCACACAAAGGATGATGCAGTCCTAGATGCTGCAGGGTCTCCATTTGCAAGAGTGCAACTAGAGTCCTTCTGAGATTTCTTCCCATCATGGTCCTGTTGGAAACTTACAAGAACAGAAACTGTTCAACAGAGCAGAAACGGAAGCAGTTGTTGGTCGCACCGCTGCTTCCTGTTCAGTGTTTGAGAGAGCTCCTATTGGTTCTTGGCAATGTCCACATTAAAATTTCCATGAGCCAAGACTAAAAACTCAATATAAAATATGGTTGATTTCATCCCTTTTCCGTTTCGACATTGACAGACAACAAGACTGACCGCCTTACTCCTAATGATCAAGATGACAGTGGCACTCACTCAGCAAAACTCAAAATGATGATTTATGACACTGGAAACTTGTCATATGCTAGAGCATACTTTATAGAAAAGTTATCTGGTCCAAAACCAACATTAGTAAATGTTCATAGCCAACTGGGTGAGCCTATTGTGGTCACATAGAAATGTAAATCTTGACTATTGGAAGTTCTTTCATATCTATATACAACAGAACAATTATAGCATCCAACTGCAATACAAAGTATCTGTAATCAATATTCTATACCAAAAACCAACATTTCAGACCACTTCCTGCCATCACAAATATCTGTAGCCAAGCTGGAATCTCTGAATAAATATTAGAATGCATAAACGTTGGATGCTTCTGCAGTCAAGAACTTCACATAAAGTAAAACGTAGGTGATAAGTTAGCCGTGAGGAACAAGAATGATGGCCCTCATTTGCATATTTATTTTACCCCTCCTTCTTTCTCCTGTTTATCGGTGCAGATATGCCCAAGACAAGCTCCATTCACCTTGTTGCTCAGCGAGTGTCTGGGGGAGGAGCTGAGCATCAAGCTGGAGTTTTACCTGCATCAGCCCGTGTAAAATGCCATGGGATTCATACAAATAACATGCTTAAACTACAACAAGCTTAAAATAAAAGCTTGCACAGAGGCATAATGGGCACACAAAATATTTTAGCAGCCCGTTATATTCTAGCCAACGAGGATTCAGCTCAGTCATCTAGCCACCTCTCGGATCACACAGCCAGGTGAATATATATTCTCACAGGAATATAAATGCATTAGGATGCACCTGTGGTGACAAGTCAGACAAAGAAAAAACATCTAAAAACAGTCTAAGCAGAATGTAATTGCACAGCCAGAATGCCTTACGTCAAACAAGTGTGTTCTGAGAAGTGTGTTAGCTTGACTTGGAGAAGTCCAACCCATCCAAGCAATTACTTTGCACCTACTAAGATTATAAATGCTAAACACTACACATCACAGACTCCAATAATACCATGTCTGTCTCACATGCTATGAAGAGAGCATGTAAATTACCAAATGAACAGGTCTGAAAAGGTGACCCAGCTGATCGCACGTCACCAGTTTCTGAAATCAGCTGATAAAACAGCTTCACAGTTTACTTAGCAGGTACAAATGTTTCTTGGTCATTGAGCTTGCTTAACAAGCAAACACTATGGTTTCAGAATACCCTGTTGTAGGAACTTCAGAGGCAGAGTTCTGGTTCCATCAGCAAACTCCATAAACTCTATGAAAGCAATGCATTTTCCATTTTAAGAAATCTACAAACATGGAATCTTTTATTTCATCATTATACACGTGTACAGAACATATTTCCTTCACATATGCCCGATTCTTTGTGACCTGGCATCAGAGCCAGAGTCAGATGCTGTACAGGTGCCCCTAG
Organism: Tenebrosternarchus preto; assembly: GCA_025802075.1. Classification (NCBI taxonomy): domain Eukaryota; kingdom Metazoa; phylum Chordata; class Actinopteri; order Gymnotiformes; family Apteronotidae; genus Tenebrosternarchus; species Tenebrosternarchus preto. The sequence goes on along the minus strand of JAOYMR010000004.1, from coordinate 7,879,137 downwards.
AGCAGAGACTGTTATGGGCCTCGCTCAACAAACAGTGTCTGCAACCTTCAAATTAAGAGCCCAGTCTTAGCCACTAGGCTACCACGGTCCTTAAAGGTGTAAATGGACAACTTGAATGCTTGCCTAGGATCATTATTGTGTAAAGGGTCTGTGAATCTCATCCGTGGCCCAATAAAGACACTAAACAGAAATCAACGAGAGCGAGACACTGTAGCACTCTGAGATTATGTAGTTAGAAAATACTGAAACATGAAAACTATGCAATTTACCAAGCCCTTCTCAGTCAACACTTGATAGACCTACAGTCAGAAAGCCCTATCTACTGATGAAAGTTTGTGCTCTCCAAGTTTACTCACCTCCCACTGCATGTGGGGTGGGATATTCCTGATCTGCAGCTTACAGCTCCTGAGAAACAAGGAGGACAAAAACAAACAACAAAAACAGGGTAAGCATGAGGTTGTTCCACATACAGACATCAGATCACAGAAGCAGCCAATTGACCAAGAGGGTGTAACAAAATGAGCACAGGAAAACTTGCTACTAAAAGAAATGACCAAGTACAACTTTTATAATAAAAGACACACATCATGGGTGGTAGTGATACTAGTGACATGGTAAAGCTTGCATAAACCGATCAGTGCAACTGTAAACAGACAAATTGTGAAATGTACTGTGGTAATGAAACAGAAAAGGCTGCCTTCAAAGAATTAATTTCAGGTGTATGAACTTTTGTACAACTAAAGAAGTTAAACCCTATGATGTTGCATCTGATATTTCTCTCTCTCTCTCTCACACACACACACACACACACACACACACACCCCTGAAGTAAGCTTCTTTGTTCAAAAAGTATAAAATGAGTCACTTGCATAGGTCTTTAGGTTTTGTTGGCATACTACAGATAGATTTATTTATATAAAAACAACAAGTGTTCACCGTCATGCTTTTCCCGACACTCATTTTAAAGCTTCTGCATGCTTGCGGAGCGAACATTGCTCAAACCTGAAATAATTCGCAGAGTACAAAACGGAGCCCCAGAGTCCTCAGCGCTCAAATGTCAAGTGTTCGGGATTTTGTCGTTTTCCTCCCCAGTGCAAGGATCAATGGTTAACTGTATCCATGTCAATTAGCATCAGCGCTTGACCGCTTGGTTATACGTTTAACTTTCTTTGTAATTATATTACGTGGCCAGTTAAGATTAACGACGCTAATACATACGAGAGGGAACATGACGCTAGCACTACCATTTTTTGGTAATAAGGCTAAAGCGTTTGTGAAACGTTATCCATTGTGTTGGATTAATTTGGCCAAATGACGTTATCGTAAACATACTTATCGTCCCAACCCTTCCAGTCCAAGACCAGCTGACCATTTAAAAAAGGAACATGGCACGCATCTTGCGCGTTTGCTAAAAACAGCCTTGTCCAACATGCGAAACTGCCACCCTAAAGGATTTATTTATTTAAAGGGTCATGGGGGCAATACGGAGTCTCTCCTTCAGCTGTAGATTTGCACAAACGACTCTTGCACCAAATGCTCCAATCTTGGTTGTTAAAATGTCGAAGGTGCATAAAATAAAAGAAAGGCTCTTCTAAGGGAACAACGCCCAGGTGCGTTCTGGATACTTTATACAATAACGTGCAGAAATGTAGAGAACCTTTACGTTCTGCCCATTCGTCACTGTGTCCATTACCTGACCGTCAAGCGACTTTATTTCTTAGCAACACTGCAGGTACATGATGTGTAGATCACAGATCCATGAGCCACGAACCCTGGAGCTAAACATGTATGCTGATCTCACACCATCACACACTGGGTAATCAGACTCTCACTTAGACCGATACTCCCACCAGAAAACACTGGTATACAGCATCTCACTGTGTAGACTAGGATTTTAAGAAGAAAATCCACAAATGAAATTAAGCATAACCTAAAGCGCCACCCAATAGCCGTCCAGTCATGTTTGAATTTTTCCTCTTGCCCTGTAAGATTTCTCCAACATGTGCATACAGCATCATGTCCACACTGTTTTCTGACACTGGCTCATGACCATGCTAAACCAATCAGTACACAGTGTTAAAACAACGTGCTCAAGTAGTGCCCCAAATCTCTAACGCGTACCGACCTCCAAAAACGCGAAACACATTAAGGAATGTGTGTGTGTGCGCGCGCGTTTTTTTTTATTATTATTATTTTTTTAAGAGACCATAAGGAATGATCTAGTGTAAACTGACATCTTGGCTGCTTTTTTTCCCCTCTAGCATTATCGTGCGTGTGTGTACGCGCACCAGAAGTGAGCAGACATCCGTGGTGTGTTTTAAGCATGTAACGTAGTATGCCTGCCCCTCCCCCACACTGGTTCCACTGTCCCCCTTTCATTAGTTTTAGAACTGAATTGCCACACCTGTAAGGTCTCTACTGTAAAAAACAGATCTAGTTAAACCCAAAACAAAAAATGTGTGAAATATTATTCCAATAAAAGGAAAACACCAGGTCAGACAGAACATGATAAATACCAGAGATGTGTGAAATGTACATAACCCATGTGTGTCCCATTTATTTAAACAGCTTTCTAGGCAAATCTGATAGGAAGAGTGTTTCATGAGCCAGCTGGGAGTGGCAGACTCTTCTGCTTTAGTGTGATCTCCATGGCGACTCGCACTCCGCCTCCATAAACATGCATGTCTGAGTGGTCGGAAACAGTTGGCTTCACACGACTCCAAAGTTCACGCTCGTGTGTGCGTGCACCTACATTTACTAAATGTAATGTACAGAAAAGGCCAAGCAGCTCCACACACCCCACGTCCAACTCCATACCATACAGTTTATTTATAAAAAAAAAAAAAAAAAAAAGTGTGCGTGTGTGTGTGTGTGTTGGGGGTTCCTTGCAATATAATCAGTGTCAATCCAATCAGAATTAGCTTCTCACCCAAAAAAGGCTGTTTAACCATGACAAAAATGGCCATTGTGATTTTTTTCTGAAATTTCCACTGCAATTACTAACCGACGTCAACTGTGAATGGTACATATCACTACAGACACAGGGCAGCATAGAGGCTTCGTCAATCCCCTCAGCCATGTGCTGGGCAGTACACTCAACAGACATGCCAGAGAAACATGGGTGATTAGTCAGCATGTTCCCTGTTCCCAAGACCCACGCGATCCTTTGCTGACGATGTTTTAAAAAAACAAAACAAAAAAAACCCACCACACACAAACTACACAAGTAAACATTCTTGACTATGAAGGAATTCTTACTGCCAGTTAGTCAACTGAAGGGAACAGAAAATTCATGATTAGGTTATAGAGGTCTAACCTGAACCCTAATAAACAACAAAAAACTCATTTAACATGAGCGCATTATAACTGACACTTGATAACATACGACATGTAGAAAGTCTAATGGACACACAATGGGAGACTTACTCATTCTTCAGACAGTTATGTAAGTTATGTGGAGGTACGAGTGTGCGCGCGTGTTTTATTTATATAAAAAGTGGACAACAAAGGTTCTGGGAAACATATAGGCATTAGATAATAACAAATGGACTGCATGTCTAGTTAGTAGTGTCACTGTAAAGCCACTGTTAATGTGTGGCATAGAAATTAGCACCAAACTTTGCCCAAGTAACAGTGTTACATAAGTACACATCCCACTCTATCTGATAATCAGAAATAACCTATCCATACTACACACCTTTAATATACACAGATGCACAAAATATTCACAAAAACTGATCAGTCACCATTTCATTAAACTTTCATTAAGGCTTACATTTTTTTACTCCAAGGAAATTAGTAGAAACTGTGCTCTTCCTGCTCTGGCCTGTGTTACAGAGGGAATGTATTATGGACGTGTTCCTCTCCAGCAGATTAACCTACAGAAATGTGCATGCTGGGAGGGGACTGGGGGTTGTTGGTGCCCCATTTCAGCGCAATAGAACCCCCCTTCTGCCCCAGGGGGTGGGGCCCAGTTACTATAGTGACAGGTTAGCCTACAGACAGGAATGCATGTGCATGCGTGTCTGTCGCTGGTTGGGGGTGTGACTACTACTTACGACCCGGAAGTGGAGGGCATCTTTATTTGCTTTTAAATCCAGCTGATGCTCTCTACACATCTGTGTAGTATTTGGGCCTACACATACAAGAGCCAAGATCGCTGTGCTGTTAGGTGTCTTATTGGCTAAAGTTTCTAGACGGGTGAATACTGTAATAATTTTAAACCAAAAACACACAACCTCGTGTTAAAAAAAATAAAAAATAAAATAAAAAAACCTCAGTTATGTAAAAAAAAACTATGTAAAAATATATTTATAAAAAAAGATAAATATAATATCTTAATATATAAAAAATATTTATAAAAAAAGATACACATTTTTTTACACACTTTGTAAAGTTACACATTACAAATTTAAATTACATAAAAAGTTGCACACAACTAAACGGCATACTTGTATTTTTGTGCATAATTAGATGCACAAAAATACAATTACTTGTTTAACAATTAATGAATTGTATCAATGTACAATGATACAGAACCTTTACAATCTGAAGTAGCAAGACTCCATCCTTGACACAATATGATTCAAGTTTGTTCATCATCCAGTCTGAGCTTTACAATGACATCACAGCACATACCACTTTTTTTTCTCCCTCTCCCCTTCTACATTCCTTCCATCTAGGCACACAAAAACTTATCAGAATCTGCTGAAGGGTTGGAGTTGGGTAGACCAACAAATCCACCCTTGAACAACATTTTAAATCAAAAACATCAAAAACAACTTGGTGTGATGATCATGCAGACACCAATTTTCTTATTAAATCTTTCTAACCAAGCAGTTTAAGAATGAGATGCAAGAATGAGTGTTTCAGAATCCTTTCCTACATACCCCACAGCATTACACACACACCCTTATGAAAATGAACATTTAAACCATCCAGGAAGACCCAGTAAAAGAATCCCCTCTCTAGCATCCAAACACCACTACAGCACAGACACTGGTCCACACACACCCACACCCCTGAAATTCAGGGTCATGACCTTTGCTCACATTTGCATATTAGCAAATCTATCCACACCCTGCCATAAGTGTACATACAGTAATAGAATTATATGAGCAAACAGTAAATACAAATTTTCTTCAGCCCTCCAAACACACACACACCTCCATACTGAAGATTCCAAGAAGGAACTTCTTTTTTCACGTCTTAAATCACAATGAAGCACGAGCGTTGGAGCTCAGCTGTACAAAGAACAGTCGTGTCTATAAGAGCATTCAGATCCTGAGACTCGCAGGTCAGAAGGCTGTACAACTGCCCAGGGTGCATCTCGCTGTACTTTATTCTTGCTAGCCGACACCTTCATCTTACTTTACATACATGACGACCGACATGCCGAGCAGATATTTACTACCAACAACAACCACGTGTCATTTAATCATGCTATTAGATCACCGTAAAATGTAACCCACAGAGAGGTTACGGTCAATTGAACGACAGTTATACAAAATGTTAAAATAATCCACTTAAATTTCAGAATCGTACTTTTCTACGAAAAACAAAACACACAGATTTTATACACACCAGCAATAAAAAACTATTACGTCCACGTCGGTATTTTAAATAGAAATTAAAAACTTAATTGAGGATCTAAACTTAACGCTTTGTGCCTTTTACGAACAACAGTTAAATCTATCGTTCGTCATTAAATCTATGTAAATTTTAGTATGCTGCCTGTCGCCACAAAAGTATTGTACATTTTCATTTGCAACAATGAATAATTACGACGACTGATTTGTAACAGACATTACACCCTGATTAAAAATACTGTCCAGCATGTTTATGTAGTCTTGGGTACAAAAGCGAAATGTAGACTAGTTTTATTACTAGTCAGGACGGTATCAATACAATGGAAGAGCACGCGTGAATAGAGTTCCGTCACGTGAGAATGTCGTTACTTGCTTTGCTCAAACTCACATTCAACGAACAGTTTGGCAGAACGTTACACAATTGGGTTGGTACGTTAACTGTTAAATTAATCAGTAGGCCCACTACTCTTTAAATCAAATATTCGACAGAAAAACACAGCAGCTTCTGGGGACCCCCAGATAAAGCTGGTTGTGTGACGAGGCCTCGACCCCTCCATTACACCCTCGCTGAGGAGTCCATCTCGTGCATCAGCAGAGGGGAGGAGGGGAAAGAGGGGGCGGAAGCGCGAGGCGGCATGACTGAAGAGTAGTTCCTTCTTAAATGGACGCCACTGAAAGCATGGCCTTGTAGCTATATACTCCCTCCGCCCGATTGTCACGGCCTTCCACTCTATGTTGCGTGATTTCTCATTAAATCTACATATCTGCTAAACAGACTTACTATTAACAGGAGGAAGTGTTTCAAGCAAGCTATAGCCTAGATATCCGTGAGAAACATGTTGGTTGGACTATTGTAGTAACCAGTACGAAACTGAATTGGCTATGAATTTGATTATTGTTGCAGTCCCAGGTAAAACGTATTGATAAATGGGCACACAACTGACGGTAAATTTCCTATCAAAAGGTGTAGTCGTGGTAACATGGGTGGGGTCACGTCCACGACAAAATAAAAACCAGTAACGACGTACAAGACCATGGACATCAATATTTTTATACACGAGAGAAATCCTATTAGTTACGGGTGAAATTAGACTTTTAATTCCACGTAGCCTACCTTTGTCGTTTGGGTACTGAATGCTCCACCTCTAGAAGTTTTCCGTAGAGTTCTACTTTTCCTGAAGTAGAAAAAAAATAATTTAATTAAATTTTAAGATGTAAAAACTGAAGCACCAACATTGATCTCGATGGTCTACAACTAAAGGACGAGTCAGGGGAGCCAGTCACTTAAAAATGCGTAAAATACATTTATAAAATATATGCTTATACGACATAAGGCTTTTAGAAATAAACTACAAACGAGAAAAATAAACCCACGCCAATTCATAGAGGTTAAACATGGAAGACAAAGTTGTCCTAACGCCTGCGAGCAGGCCTCGGTCATGTGGAGTCTAATTTAATAAAATAGAGAAAATTACTTTCCAGTTTTTCTACAACTGTATAGATAAACGCTGCTATTGTAAAGTGTTTTCTGTATACTTAAATGGCTGCTAAAATGGTTGGCCTTAATCAACGCAATCTTTCGAATGGCCTACATGCCACCAGCACACCAAAGAACCTGGAGTATAAGCTTTCATGACAGCGACAGTGATAGTTTTACCATGGGTTGGGTTTTCAAACGCAAGAAGGATACTTTGTAATGTTTTGCTCTTTTTACACTGTCCGAAAGTATTCGAAGTTCTGAAGAGGATATATACGTGCAAACCGTATGTGTAGGAGACCTGCTCGAGTTGGGTTTTTCAAACAGCGTATTACAGGCTACAACTAGCTGTGATCGACTTTAAAATCAAGCGGATTTTAACCTTATTTGATTATGTTCCTTGAAGCCATAAAAGAAAAATGGCCTTTAATTGTCCCATTGCATTTACTATAACACAACAGAGACACTTTATGTCCTCTGCGTGGGAACCTGTGTTTTAAAAAGAGCTCGAGGGGACAACATGCATTTGCCTGCTTATGTTCTAACCATTCCTTTGCACTAGTTTTTAATTCTGAAGCAAATAGTCATAGCTGACGGTATAACACATTTTGGCGATATGAACTCGGGAGATTTTTAAAAAGTGTTTATTCTCACCTGAAAGAGTATCGATGGCCTTCATTGCCATCTTCTCGTCGGGGCAATCCACGAACGCGTAGCCAGTTTTAAGTAGAAAGGGTGCACTGAAAGATATCTTCCACTGTTCAAAGATAGTTTCCAAGTCTACAGCGCTCGCTTGCTCACTTACGTTACCGATGTATAGCTTATTCATATTGTTGCATGTAAATCTGCTACCGCGGTGCAGAGAACAGCCCTTTATCGCGTGCCGTGGATGGGCAGTGTTTGGAGAGAACCGCACAATCGCTCAGCGGAGAGGCTGGGAGTCTCCCAGTCCAAGCTGCCTAGATATTTGATGGACGGGTAAGCCGTGGTTGCGCGCACTAGGTTCTCTCTGTCGTTTGAAGATTTTACTTGTTTATTCCCTATTTCCAGCGCGTCGAGGGCCTGAAAGGGGAAAAAAGAGAAACTACTTTTTGTCTTCGCCCAGGTTTCTTTGGCAGTGCGACTGAAAATGTCACACGTTAATGTAGGCACCGCCTCCAAATAAAATCAAGAAAAGGGGTGACAAAATCCTAGGTTATTACGTTTTTTTTGAATGAGCCACGTGTTCAAACTACAAATCAACCCCGCACGTGAGCAGTCCCGGTTGCTCAATTAAGTGTTGGATTGGGGAAATGGCTTAGGAGTCACCAGGGTGGAGAGAAAAAGGTTGGAGTTGGGGTAAAACCTGGCTACGTGCATAGAGGGGTTCCGTGCGAACTCTGTACCGTTCACTCGTATTCCTTTCGGTAGACTTTTTCCTCCCACGGTCGTAGTTCTGGCTCCTTATTGGTTATTGGTGAGGTAGTAAAACGGCGTTGCACGCACGCGCGCTCATAGTACGAGATGCCACAGCGGGGGCTCACGTGCTTATGGTGGGCTACCATGTAGCGCGTGAGGGGGAGGTCCTGCCATTCATAAAGCATATCTTGCGTGGTATTCTGTCTCCATGAAGGCTATGGCATACTATCATGTGATTATGACATAATATGTCCTTACTATATTATATTAATCTTTTTAACAAAAGTAACATATTTACTATTTTTGTGCAGATGCTTTACACTGTGTCGTCTCCACTGTGGAATACAATACAAAATATCCCACACGTACCCAAATTACTCCTAATTGTTAACAGTATTGGCCTGTGGAGAGAGAGAGAGAGAGAGAGAGAGATTGAGTGGGTGTCGGTGTTTGTGTGTTCTTGTATGAGAGAGAGAGAGAGAGATTTTATTGTAATTGTATACTGTATCACAGGTTGATTGGTTTATGCGCTTCCGGTGTACGTTTGTAACCAAATGAAAGGGGAGCGCCGCGTGAAAGAGGAGTCGTGAGACTAGTTAGGACTGGCCTCGTCCAGATACAAAGCGAGCAATATAGGTGCATGTTCCTCTACGTCATGCAGTATATTTAAAACGTAATGGCTGCCAAACCCCTATTTAAAAAAACGTTTTCTTAGTATAGAGTGAATCCCTGTCTTACGTAAATGCTTGTTTTCTTCAGCAGACCTGGTAATGTCATATAGATGTGAGCATTTACAGAAATGACCGATCGATATCACAATTAACGATAATTTTAAGTTGTGGTATCCCAATTAACTGAATCAGTCAATATCAATCTATAATCAATTAATTTATTTATTAATAGCAAAATTAATGTGAAAGCGCCTATTAAATTAATTAAAAAGCCATCACACTTCAACAATACCTATCTTTCGTGCCTAATATTCCCAGTGTTTTAAGAAGACACTATGCGTCTGTAAGGTAGTCTTACAGTCATGTTATATTTATTTAGACAGTCAATTCCAATTCTACCTACAACCATACACGCATAGCCTAACATATGCAATATACTGTATTTTTGGATGTTATAAACAATCGTTGGCTTCTAGCAATATAGTACGAACATGTTTTCTCAGGGTAAACAAATCCATGAAAACCTTTTAGATTGTGCCACCAGAAAGATACTTTGTCTCCACTGCTAATTGCTACTCGTGTGTGAATATACGCCGGCCTAGATGCAACGACTGCATTCAACCAGAAATACTACTGTACAATGGCTCGCCTATGAAGTGCTCTTATTGGTGGATCTGATCATCCAATCAGGCGAAGGCGCCTCTCCCCGTACAACTCGCACTGGCACGCGCATGAGTGTTCATTCATTGGTTTTCCTGGCTGCAGTTCGATACAAAACCAGGCGCGAAAAAGGCAGCTATACACATGTAGAGCAGTTTGTTTCAAAGGGGGGTCAGGTCACTTTATTTATTTGATTGGAGTGGAATATAGCCTATATTCGACATTCGTTCTTGTTACAGAATGTTTATGACAAATATCCTGTAATCTATCAGAATGGAGGAATTTGTTGTGAGGGTTTTCTTACGCAGTCTGTGCGAATCCGTTTTGTATTGTTTGTTTTTTTCCTTAACAAACACTTAGCATACTTAATGTCGCACTAATATATGTCAACATCATGCTGTATATGCTAATATGCGGTTGGCAACCAGTGTGGTTACTGTTCCACTCATTCGGTGGTTAGTTTCGAAGCTTCGGTACAAATTATTCTATTGTTTCCTTTTGAATTCCTTCGTGTATCCTTACAGGGTCATTTAATCTTTTGTGAACTCGCACCATGTAAAACCGTTGTATTCCTCTTCCTATATTGTGGTGTACACATGTATTATTGCAAAGTCGACAACGATTCATGTTCACATCTATTTATCGCACAGCAATGTGATGCGTTGCTCCGCCCGTCATCTGACGTTTTCTATAGGCTAAGGGCTTTTTGTGTAGTATAGAATGTGTAGCCAGGAGGATTTCTGGTTCTTTACATGAGCACCCGGGTACAAGTCGAGCAGTGAAATAAGATGTTTATAACGCATAAAGTGTTCAAGAGTTTGTTACTTACGAAGTTAGATGCTTACATTTTAACGGTCCATATACCAACAGATTTCAAATGTTACGAAATAATGTATTCTGCGTGTCGTTGAGGAATTTGGATGTGGCATATCTAATGTAAGTTAAACGGATTTTTTGTACCGTTTCTTAAAGACTCTCACCGTCTCAAATAATTATTTTATTCCCGGTGATGCAAATGAACGTATGGAATTTAGAGAGTAGTAAGTTAGTTTATACGCCATGTTGATTTGAATTATATGTCGGAAATGTTTGCGAACTTTATTCTATAGCCGTTTTACGAGTTTAATCCATTGAATCAAATTAAACAAAACGCCGTTTATTTCAGAAATTACACATTTACGTTTCTTTAAATCTCTTTCCTCAAGTTCTTGGTAAAGTAGATACGTGTTTTTCAGTTTTTTGCGATAGAAAATGGCGGTTTAGATTAAAATGTCTTGCTAGCTATGCTACATTGTCCATAGATGCGTTTAGGTTCAAATTAAACGCGTGTGTGTGTGTGTGTGTGTTTGAACGTGTTGCTCTTTTCTTGGAATTCTGTGAAAAAGTGTCATAATTTTACTGAAACTAATAAAGTTGTGTGACTTTATTTGACCACAATGGTTTACTGACTATTATTGGATTGAAGACGTGTAAATTCTAGTTTTGTATTGTTCACATTTTAAATAGCTGTGCCATAGAGTAATGTAACATTTGTAAGGTTACCCAAAAAACAAACTTTTAAAACAAACGTAAATGGTAAGGCGAGGATTTCAACGCATTCTCCTCTCTCATTTAAGATTATTTTAACATTACAATGATTTGGGGGAGAGACGGTCACCAGAATAAGAGCTGTTCGACACTAGTCCTCCTTAGAGCAGTTTAATTTGTGGAATTAATATCGTATTTTCAGGTTTGTACAAATTTCAGAATTAAAGCACTTTTCTGCTAAAGCACGTTGTATCCTATGGCGTCTTCCTTCGAACATTCATTCTGGAACAGAAATAGTTTATGTAATCCATAGAATAGTGATCGACCTCGCCTTGTGACCGGAGTGGACGGGGTTTCTTTCTGAAGGGCCTCTGTTCATAAGTAGCCTATGGCTAACTACAAGTACAGCCAAATTGAACTTAAGCTCAGTCAGTTCCTTATTTGGATCCTCTTGAATCTTTTCATATGTTCATTATTTGTGTTACATGTGACAGTGGTTGCTTGTCTTGAAACGATGCATGTATGTATTACAATAAGCGTTGTACAGCTTCTGAAAGAAAAGCAGGCGTAACATCTTAGGAGCGAGTATGGCTGAACAAAGGTTCACTGAAGAAGGATATTACCTTGGCTTGACTGTTTTACTTTGATACGCTTCACTCAGTGTGAAATATGTTTTCCCAATTAATGCACGTACTCAAGACTTAGCGCACTTTAATTACACTGTGTGTAATCTTGCAAATGTGCAAACGTTACTTTATGCATACTCAAAAAAACAAAAACAAAAAAACAATGAAGAATGAACATATTTCTAATATATGGCTGAATTTGGTAATAATGTGGTGCACTGCTGTGTGGGGGCCTAAGAAGTTCTAGCCCTCTGCTACATGTTCACGCCTGCGTCAGGAGGTGCCTGATGCAGGGGAGTGACCCACAGCTGTGTGCTGCGACACACCCTCTCATAACCTGCAGAGGTGCAGATGCAGCCTGGACTTGATCCCCCTCACACACGTGAGCAGCACTGGTATGAGTAACTGGACAAACTGGAAACACCAGCACCTTCGTAGAGTATAGACTGAGATGGACTGACCAATTGATGCACAGACCATTGACTTTTTGTCATTTTTAATACTTTATATTAACAGTTCTAAATGTACAAAAGTAATGTTGATGCTCTTTACAACTGCCACTGAAATTAAGTGAAATGTATTTAACGTTCATGTTTTCCAGTCTTCTGTGTTATCTTGCCTCTGTAGTAGTGTGTGATAACATGTCTCAGAACAAAGTGAACATTGATTTGATCACCGTGTCAAATTTTTTAGAAAAAAGTTTGATTTACCAGTGAATGATTATATTCTAGATCATGATACAGGCAATGATAATTAGAAAATAGTTGTGAAAGAAGACATTAGGTATTTTAATTTAAAAAGATAACATGGCAATACTCTTCTGGTGAATCGTGTTAGAGCAAGAGTCTGCATCTTTGTCGAAGACCAGTTTACGGTATTACATGTTTTTCTAAGAATCTGAACCAGTTTAAAAGAATCTGAAACCAGTTTAAGGTGTACCATGTTTTGCAAAGCTTAATTAAAACCATGTTTAGAAAATTATCTTGTTTAGAACGAAGTTTTGTTAGTGAAGCTTATCATGAACAATCTATAAATATTAACAAAATAAAATGTTTGTATTAACTACACATAATGGCATGAAGTTTTTAAGACAGGCTTATTATGCCAGTGTATTCTTCAGTGAAGTTACATGCTTTACATCTGCTTTAAATAGTACATTTGTGTCAGAGACTGAATTCTTATTTTAGGTTAAAACATAAAGTTTATTGTATGTAACCTTTGGACATAAAGTTAACTACTTGCATTTATCCCTGTAAGGTGAGTTGATCTGAGTTAATCAGACAGACACTAACAAAACAATGATCATGGCTTTGTGAAGCTTTACGCCTTGACCTGAGTTTAAAGCCAGAGACATTTCTTGAGAAATGGTAACCTGTTCAAGATTGGTTTTACATCACCTGAGAAAGGGACCATTTCTAAGATATCGGTAAAGTACTTTTAATTTTTTTTAATTCCAATTAGAATTATTTAAAACTTCATAGAAATATGTGTATTTGATATCTTACATTTTGAGTTCATTGTCCATCCAGTCCAAGGGGTATTAGGACATCATTTGTTTGGTTTTTTTTTTTTTCTTTTTATTACCCTTGAACAGCAAATGCAAGTTTTAATAACATGGCTTAAAACCTGTCCTCAAACAGTTTAGATGAACCGAAACTTAAACTGTTCATGTAGACTCTTTGACTGTCTGTTTTTGTTTTTTAGTGTTTTCACTCTCACTTTTCTTTCTTTTTTCCTTGTGTTCTTTGCTATATAAATAGGAAGAGGCTATAGTCAGGCAGGTGTATGTTTCAGCTGCTCAGGTGTGTGTTTCAGGTGTCAGCTGGGTACTGAGGGGCAGGAGTTGTTCACACACTGATTTTAATAGTGTGTAAAACGCTCTTGGGTTCTCAGAAACATCTGCTCGGGAAATAACAGTCCACTTTATTAGAAACATGTATTTATTACAAACATCTCAGTGTACAGTGAGACACTATAACCCAACACCATTTATCTGATGCAATGCAGTTAATAGTGTGGCCTCTGTTTTTCAGAGAGCCCACCAGTCATCAATTCACAGGTTAGAGTTGGAATAATCTGTACCAGAGAATTACCACAGTGATCTCCAAACATTACCCAGCATTCTCCACAACTGATGGGTTTCCAAAAGATTTCTGTGAAAGACAAGATTTTACAATATAACCATCAAACACTGTATAAACAGAACTAACACATTATTCTTAATTGTTAATAGGCACAAACATAAATCAGTACTTTTGTGTTAATGTGGGGATTCCAGTAGAACTATTTTACCCTGATCCTATCCCAGCAGAACATTTTTATCCTGATCCTAACACAGTAAAACAGTTTTACCCTGATTCTAACCCAATAGAATTATTCTGAGCAAGTATTTGCAGCATCCTGCAGTGGTCTGTATAGTCTAGATACAAATCCTGTATCACCCAATTAAAAGTCTAAAGGTCCTGTTTGTCCTGCTCCTAACACACGTTCACAGTTATTCTGGCACTGATCTGGAGGAGTTCTGGCCATATTAAAGAAAACTGCCATGTCAGTGGATAAAACTAAACTTTTTTCTTAGTTTAGTTCAGTCAGTGAAAAGTGTAAAGTGGCCTCCATCATACTGAATACTATTATCTTTTGCCAGCTGGAGTTTAGGCCATTGTCATCCACACGTCCTGCTCAAGGGGAATCTTTAGGTTCAAGCATGTCCAATTTTCTGGTGGGGAACCTGGCTTGATTATGATGTGTAGAAAGGTCTCTGCACTGCTATACAATCACAACTGCAAACCCCAAAATGAACATAGTGATATCAGGCATCTACTATGAGCAGCATAACTGCAAAGAACAAAGTGTACCTTCAGAACTCCGCCCTGCTTCAATGTGTGGCTGTAATGTTTTCCCTTGTAATAATATGAAATTATTGTATTACACCCCCCCCCCCCCAAAAAAAAACAAACAAACTAGTAACTGCAACATACCTCAGCCAGACTTACAAAGATGTGGTACTCTCCAAATTTGTCTTATTCCACAAACCTGCTCACCACAGAAAACCATAAAGCAAATGCCTACTGCCTTTTCCACAGACGTGGGAATCCAGGTCCAATCCAGGAGGGCCCAATTCTGGTCAAGTTCAATCACACCTGACTCATCTCATTTGGTTACTAGCACCAACAGATGTGTTAGAGCACAGGAATCACAAAAGCAGGCTGGAAACAGGCCTTCCCTGAGCCTTCGCTTCACTGCCTAACTGGCATGGATATTCCTGTTTTCATCTTGAATTAGACTGCACTGTTTTCTATTTACTTTTACCCTTTTTGAAAACGATTTAAAATGTTTAGGTTTTGTCAGACTAATTTCAGCATTTTGGATTGTCATGTCTCCGGCATCTTTCTTCATCAGGTTATATAAGTACATTCCAAGTGCAATGCACTTTTACAAAAAAAGACGGAATATTTTAAGGTACTGACTTGAAAGCTTCCATTAAAAATTCTGTAAAATTTATAAGATACCGAGATGGTTTTAGTGAAGTTGTTTGAGCCACCATGCTACTGCTTAGGTAACATGGCTTCTCCCCTTCCCAACCCAAACACTAAATAAAAATGAAGCAAACACTTGTGAATGGTGAATCCCATGAGTATTTGTTTATTAAACACAAAATATGAAGATGTACATGGGCAAGTTTACAGGCATGAGTAGAAATGAACATCTTTGAGCATTATTGAAATACCTTTTTGTAGTATGGAAATGGCCTGCATTTACAGTAATTCCCAAGAAAACATACTGCATATTATCAAGTGTTTTGTTAAGGGTGAAAAGGGAACCACAATCCATGTAATTTTTAGTTTTACATCCCTGACATTCATAGAAATACAAGAACTTGGGTAGTTGTTTTATTACTGAAAATATGCATTAACAAAACAGTGGAGACAGAATGGAAGGTTTTGTGACATAAGGTTTGCGTGTACTGTCAATATAGAGTGTGTTCTCGAGCACTTCACTCAAACTCACAAATACACCATAAACATAAGAACAGGCCCATTCACCCAGGTTTATAATCTTTTACACACTTTACACAAACTCACAAATACACCACGAACACAAGAACAGGCCTGTTCACCCAGGTTATAATCTCTGATAAACAAACACATGTACCTGCTGTACAATATAAAGATGCTATGACCAGGGCCTAGAAAATACAAACATAAACACATCTTCTCCTTAGAGTCTCCTTTCTCTTCTCTTAGTAGATTTAGATGTTTAATGGCTTCTACCAGCATTCACAGATCCAAGTCAAAAGGTTTCATGTTTTTAGTATCGTCCTGCAGAGAGATTGAATACTGGATGTTAGCTGCAGACCCAACTACAAGGAAGCACTGCTGCTCAACACTCATATTTCTTGTCCTTCACATGTGCTAGCAAGGCACAGTGGGTCTACAGTCTAGCGGCAGGGGCAGGAAGGTCACGGAAGCTCAACATGCACAAAGTGAACCCATAAGCCTGTGCTGCTCATACTTACGTGGGGTATATGAGCGAGACCTTGAACGAGACCTGTACCGACTGTAGTAAGGTGATGGAGAACGCCTTCTGTGGAAAAGAGGACTCAGGATTAGGCTGTCGTATGGGTAGTTTCAGGGATGGCCATACTTTTAACACAATGCACCGTAGGCTTTAGGTGACCTGTTTTAGTTCTGCTTTGTGTCAAATCGACACTTAGTTGTACCTGCTAAACCCTAGACAACACTGCTTTCTACAGAGGCCTGGCTGTAGTAATATCTGGTTGGTTGGCGTGAGGTCAGTTTGACTCACCTGTTAGTACTAATCCTAACTGTTTACCAGCCACTTAAAGCTCGATCAATCAGATGTTTCAGTGAGCTTCATAAGCACCATTATTTGATCATACGGCAGACGGAAAGCATGACTAATGATCCTCAAGAAGGAGAGCAGATTCCATAGTGCTGGTTCAGTGCATGTTCATATTCATGTCCACTTATTTTAATTTTGGTTAGACTGCACTTGTAGCTACATTACTGTAAATGCTAACTATATACTGGCTAGACATGTTTGAAAGTAATTAAATCTGAGATGGTCACTGTGTAACCTGCTGCCTGTATGAGGTAAATTTAGCACTGTATGGAATGTGTAGTCCTGACTCAGAACTGATGTACATGGTCTAGTATTTTTATCCCATCCTACCCTTATTTATTAAACTCAGAATAACCCATAGTTTTCTAAAAAACTATGCTACAAATCCATAGCCAATCTTGCTTCAAGAGCCTGGAATGATTGAGATGAATGTGTGACTCGTGAGGTTTGTTGTGCCTTCTGGAGACCCACAATCATGAAAAAAAAATATTCTCACTTCTGCCACACACATTAGTCCAGAATGTAGCACGAGTTCGATCCAGTACATGAGTTCCATCCAGCTTGCCAATTTTAAATTGCTTGCTATACTAGCAGGTTTACATGACTATATATATATATTTTTTATATATGTACATACCAATTAGTGTTGAACATGAACATGTTAATCTACTAGTGCTGGAGTGTGATTCAGCAGTGCGTTATCCAGCAGGTTGACCACAACAGCTTAACACCACACTGTTCTCTTTATTCAGTGCTGATTTTATATCATATAACCTTGAACGAGACTTGAATCATGTAGTACGTTACATTCATTCACTCACCGGTATCTGTAGTCATACTCCTCATATCGGTCGTATCGATCGTATCTGTCGTAGCCGCGGTCGTAATATGACTCTCGCCGACGGCCAGCACTGCTGCTCCCGCCTCCACCGTTACTGTAACGTGACAGAGGATGTAACTACACACACACACACACACGAATACAAATACCAGAAACAAAAATGGTAAAGCATGTAGCATGCACATCAGTTTGGGTGAATTTACTCACTGTGTGGGACGGCCCATGTATATTCCTGGTGTAGGGGTGTGTGGCCTTTTGGTGATGGAATAGTCCACTCTGATGCGTCTGCCATCTAGCTCCATCCCATTGGCTCGTTCCATAGCCTGTAGTAAAGGTGATAAATTACACTTCATCGCTGCAACTACACACTGCCATCTCAATGTCAAAAATAAAACTTTAATCAGAGACTTTAATCAGACTGAGGAAGAAAATGCAGGCAAAAAAAAAAAAAAAAAAAAAGCCCCAAACTTTTTGTCTATTTCATCCATTCAGTGTTTAATCACACCTGACGCACTCAGTGTTGTGACTGTACCTCTTTAGCATCCTCGACACGTTCGAAGTAAACAAAAGAGAACCCTCTGGAGCGGCCTGTGCGCTGGTCGTACACGACGTTGACCCCAGCGAGCGGCCCGTAGCGAGAGAAGACCTCGCGCAGGTCCCTCTCTGTGGTGTACAGACTCAGGCCGAACACACCCAGGCACGCGCTGGGGTCCGGATTGGCCTGGAAATGGTACAAAGGGCCGTGAGTCGTTGCACAAGCAGAAATGATGCTGATCCACGTAGTTTTTTAACTGCTCTTCTAAATGAGCGTCTCTTCCATCTTTCTGAATCATTATTACAGGTCTCAGTAGCTATGCTGAACAGGATAACTATCTTGACATGGGTTTTTCTTTTCATTAGAAATTCTAGCAATGACCATTGTATTATTACAGAATATAACCACAAAGTAAAACAAGTATTGCTCATACACATACATGTTTTGTTTAAAGTCATTGCAATCATTCTTTAATTATTATAACATGATGGGAAAACACAAGGACACATAAGACACACTGGAAGACAACAATGGAAAATAGTGTTTTAAATTGGGGAAAGGATGGGAGGTTACTTACTCCCCCTGGTGGTGAATGTGCACAACAGGTCTAAGGTAAATTTTAATTAATCTTTTAGTGTAAAAATGTATTTACACATATTTTCATATCCATGAAATGTGTTTCTTTAGTTCTGTAGTAGAGCTAAGGCATTCTAAGTAAAGGAAGTACAGTGCAAACTGCATGCCAGAAATCAATTGGTTTTTTAAACATTTTTAAATGATAAAATAACTTATCATCATCTGAATCATGTCTAAATTAGTATACACTATTACAATCTATGTGTGTGTGTCGCTAAAATAAACGCAGCCATACGACCTGTCCTCCCTGCAAATGAACACGACCATACAACCTGTCCTCCCTGCACACTCGCATACACAAGCAGAGCGTTTACCAGCGACACGTCACGGTTACCATCCTCACGTTGACTTCTACTTGTTAGTTAACAAATCGTGAAGGCCACAGGCCATACCACACTCATACAAAGCTCAATTTTTTGTGTGCTTTTTTTCCATGGATAAAGAGATGTCATACAGCGCCAACCCACAAAGCACCTAGAATAAACGCATCAATTATTGGCCAAGCATGACAGATCGACACTATATGGCCAAATGGATGTGGCTACCCCTCATAACTGAGTTCAGGTGTATCCGCTACACACATTGCTTTTCAAAAGCCATGCAATCTTGAGTGCTGCATGGAATGGTGTAAAACTCCACCCCTAGATGGAGTGGTGTAAAATGTCAGCATTGGTCTCTGGAACAGCAATGTCCCCTAGAGTGATGTCTCATTGGCAGTCTGATGGATGAATCTGGTATTGGCAACTGTTGCCAGGTGACTACCACCTACTGGTATGTATAGTGCTTATGGTAAAGGTTTTTGGAGGACTGACCAAGTTCCAGAGAAAGGTAAATGCGAAACAATTTGATTACAAGTTTACAGATTGCTAAATGGTAGCTACACAGGCCTCATTAACAATCCCTTTAAATGAGCAGAGTATAGTACCAATGAGGTTGCAGATACAACCAAGTAGATAATACTGTCCAATAATACTGTAGAACCTAGGAGGGCTGTCAGGTGGCAAGATTCTTCCAAAGATGATGTTTACGACCGCATGGAGTGGCCGTTATGAATCAAGTGATGTTACTTTTTTATTTATTATTTAATATATGTAATACTACAGGTTATTGCTTCCATTTAAGACTAATATTATTATTAGCCTGTTTGTCCCACAAAATAAATCAGCAGCACTGGTTGGTTCTCCTGAAACTAAATTCAAACTGCTGCTTCAACATAAAAACTCCAGAACCAGTGTTTTGTTTGTCTGTTCTGGGCCTCTGTAGAAACAATGTCCCCTTCATTTACAACATTCAGCCAACAAATTATATTGTGAATGTAGCACTCAAATACATATTGTAGTCCTTTCTGTCTGTTATTATCTAACCTGCTATTATTTCCTTTGTAATATTGTTGAAATCACCACAGATTATTATGGCGGGTGCGAGAGTTTGACATACCTAGCAACAGTAACCGGGGAGGCAAAAAGGGTGAGTTTAATTGCACTTTGGTTTGGCACACACATACTTAAAAATTTTGCACAAGGACCTCTCAACTGCCCTTAAAGACAATACTGAGAGCTTGATCTGGTGGTGACATTCAAAAACCAAACAGATTAAAAAGATCCTAGCGGTATGATCTGTTAATAGAGGTAAAAGAGACCTTCCAGCATCAAGTAACTGAACAGTAGCATGAGACTGAGTGACGACTTTATACTCCTTAGTATGCTAATTAGTTTCACTGTCAAACATCAGTGTGGGGAATAAATAAAATGATAAGATTCTCCTGGCACAAATGTGGATCCATAGCGGTGTTTTACAGGAGAAGACCCAGTCCCTCGGGTGGGACTGCTTCCATTGTAGTGAAAATATTCAGTATAAATTTCTTAAAATGAAAGAGCCTAATTCTCCAAATTCCCCCATGCACCTTTTTAAGGCTTGTACAGAGATTCTAGTTCATCTTCCCACTACTCTGTCAGACTATTAAATCTGTGTATTACTGCAACCAGACATATCAGCACATCTTTATATACTCCCATTATATCGTGACAGGACGAAATGCAGTTTGAACAGTACTTATGAAGCCAATAAGTCATTGACTTGTTGGGGCACCTTAACACATTTCAATATATCTTCTTTAAGGCTAATAAAATCTAGCTGGCCTGCAGCTACATGATCCCTTGGCAGCTGCCCCTGGTTATGTCAGAAGCCATTGTAATCAAGCCCTCCAATTCTATTAAAATATTTAAAGAACAATAAACATACATTCCTGCATCATGCTGCTCCCTGGTTAATGAAAGGCTGGATAATTTAAATTTCTTGTCTAAAGATCAAGTTGCAATTTCATTTTTTAAATCTTCACACACTGAGCATCATGATGTGTGAATATGACATGCCTAAAATTCATTTCTAAAATGACTCAATTCTGCAATCACTTTCTTAAAACATAAAAACAAACATGCAAACTAGAACAGGTAAGAGCAGATTTGCTGTATATAGCCATTTTCTAGGTTAGAGTACTTCTTTTCAGATGAAACCCTAAGGTGTCATTAGGAGTAGGATGGTCTTTACTTGAAAGGAAAAATCTTCATGCAGCAGCGGAGCAACTACTTTGGCCTCTGTGCTGTGGAGTTGCACACTCACACTGCACTCACACTCACATTGCATGCACTTCACACACGCACTGTACTCACACGGCTGCCGTTATGCCGTCGACGGTTGGACATGGGAGATGTGCTATGGCTTCTCCTGCGTCGGTACTCCGGGCTGTAGGACCGAGAGTGAGACTTTTTCCGGTGCGAGTGTGAGCGGGAGCGACTGTAACGTCGGTTGGAATGACGCCGGGAATGAGACCTGTTGGAGGGAGATTGAGTCAGGAATTCTGTTAAATCAACAAAAACCATGAAATTTGATGGCTTTGAAATTCAAAACCAAACTGTTGAAAAATATGCAGAACAGACTAACCTCGACTTTGATCGTGAACGGGACTCGGAACGCTTGGAAGCTCTGGATGGGCTGGGAGAGCCCGATCTGCTGTCAGACTTAGCATGGACTGGACTGTCCCGCTCCGACTTGGAAGGTGAGCGGGAATCCTAGCATTACAGCAATGAAGTTGTATCGTTTACAACACAGTTACAAACTAACTTACCTCTCATTTGAACTCATAACATACAGTCATACAGCTGTGGAGAAAAGTGTTAGAATTATTCTGAACAAATTACCACGTTATGTTAACAACATCAACAATATTAATTATGCTTAACACCTTATGATTGTCTTGCTCTGGGTCACCAAAGGCAACAGCACAGTCAACATGCATTTCATCAAGAAGAAACTGAGTTTGTACAGATACTTGGAACATACACTTGGGCATTTACTTAACCTATGGACACTTTATTCATTCTTCTGTTTTCTTTTAATGCTATTCCTTTCTTTCAGGCATTTTATTTTCTTCGGTCTTCATTTGTTCAGTTTTCATTTTTTCTCTCCTTCCTTTTTCATTTCTTCACCCAAATTTGAAACCTCTTTTTCTGCTTAGACACATAACGCGAGTGTGCTTCTATCTGACCGATCTTCTGCGCTTTACTCCCCTTCCCACTTTATCGTTTGCTCTGTAAACATTTTCAAAAGCCTTCTTTTATCTTGGATATTCTTCCACATTCTTGGACTTAACTCTTCAACTCCTTCACGACCAATAACCTTAATGAAAAAAGAACATTCAGAGGAATTAAGATCATGGGAATTTTGGAAAATGGAATCCTGAACTGCTAGTTCTTAACTCCTCCCCCTGAAACAGTAACAGTACTGAATATTTACATTCTGTAATTTGTACAAGCCTAATTATTATGGTGCCAATGTGTAACGTTACGTAAGATACAGTTATGAGTTGATTAACATTAATATCCATATAAGATAAGGGTAAGAAGAGTTAATTGAAATCGGGAAAAAGCTTAGAAGCAGCAGCCAACATTTTTATAACGTACTAATTTTGTAGTATTATTGTAGTATCCATTAATTGCGTATTATCTATGAGCTACCTACCTAACTAAAGTTACTCAAAGAGCTGGATGGTGAACATTGTCTAAGATGCTTGCTAACGACATTACTGTGAAAGATGTAACCAGCGAGGAAACCATAACAAATAGAGGCTAGCTTGCCAGAAACACTGATGACTATCTATCTTTGACCAACAACCCCACGTTGAGACACCTTTGGAGGCAGGAATGAGGTAAACACATATATAAAAACGGACGTTTAGCGTTTTTACCGATCTAACGCGTGCGTGCCCTAAAATGTTCGATGTACATAGCACGTGCGGATAAGCCGTTATCTTGAATGCTGTGGTCGCGCAGAGTGCAAACACGCCGTAGGCCTCACCTCGCGCTAACGTCAACGCTAACTATGAACACTGAGGAGCACCTCAGCTAGCCTAGTTAACGTATTATAACAGCCTCGTTTTTCAATAACTAGCGAATTTGTGGCCTTATTATTAGCCAGATATTCACTAGCTATTACATTATTATAACATTTTGTTGTTAACTAGCTAACGCAAATTGTTATATTTGAGTGGTGCTGTTTTGAAGGCGAATATAGGTTAGCTAACGAGTTTATGTGGCTAGATGGTTTGAAGACGTGAATTTACAACCGCCTAGCTAGATAACTTAGATAATTAGCTAGCTATTGTTAATCTCATATGGCGATATGGAAGATATCGCTAATTAACTATTTTAAAAAGCTAGTGAACAATAATAGACTAGCCGCTAGCCAAACTAGCTAACTAAAACGTCAGAGAGAAAAGAACGGAGATTTGAGGTTGAGCAGACAGAGTTAGCTAAGTAGGGAAATGTTGATTTTGTGAACAACAGTCATAACTAACTACTTACTCTGCCCTCAAAGTTCCCGTCCTCGATGTCACTCATTTTCGGAAATGTGCCGTTTCTCAAGGCTAACGTACAAAAAACTGTAGACAAATTATCAAATTGTCGTCTACTATATAGGCAGATTATTTGTCTCCGTGTTGCGTAGCAGAAAATGGCTGCCAGTGTTGACCCGACTCGTTCCCGCCCACTTTACCAGGGGATTCGGTGCTGGAAGGATGTCATTTCTAAAAATGACATTTACAAAATAATTTTGTAAATGATTTTTGTAAAATCACTTTTAAGTCTTAAACAAACTCATTGCCTTCGATTCTTTAGGAGACAAAGAAAACGGAGAAAAATAGGAAGAACAAATTAATCCTGTTGTACCAAAAGATACCTGCAATACATTATATTTTTCGCTAGAGGGGGCAGAGTTCTGTCTATATTTATAGTCTACGAAGCAACCAGTTTTCTAGAAAAATCTACACTAGTGGGGAAGATAATAGGAAGATGTATTAATCTTAGTACAAATAAGGTAGTGGAAGAAAATACTTATTTAAATAGCCTTACATTTTATGACCACAGTGTTATGTTTTTGTGATAAAATTATATAACAATGTGCAGGTGCTCTAGTCCTACAGGTGAGGTCTGTATCTTGGATTTTGAGTCCAATTTCCAGTCCTGGATTGTTTAATCACTTTCAGTTAATTGAAGAATTATGTAACTGACTAGTGACTTTGAAATTACAACTCTCTCCTTGACAAAGGAATAATCTAGAACAATATGTAGCTTCCTCATAAGGACTGTGTATTGAACACCCATGTTCTGTGACATGGACAGGGATGTACAAACCACACAGAACCAGTGTTTTATTTATTATTTAATTTTTTTAAATTTCAGCTAAGTAAGGG
The DNA here is from genome assembly GCA_025802075.1 of Tenebrosternarchus preto. Lineage (NCBI taxonomy): Eukaryota > Metazoa > Chordata > Actinopteri > Gymnotiformes > Apteronotidae > Tenebrosternarchus > Tenebrosternarchus preto. The sequence continues at coordinate 7,854,569 of JAOYMR010000004.1, read as the reverse complement.
GTCCCCAGAGTACTGCTGCTCTCAGTCTTCAAAAGGTTAACTAGGTGAAGGTGAAGTGCTGCTTGCTTGTATAGACAACCTGCTGACACTCCATCCTGTTGCATGGAAGGCTGCTTATCTCTGTTAACTACCAGTGATTACAAACTCCACGACTGGATTCACAGAGGTCCAGAGCTGATTATCACTGCTCTCTGGCTCTGGTTCAGAGTTCACTAAATCAAAAAATAATAGTTATCTGGCTGTGTTAACAACTAAATGTTTCTGGTTTGTTAATTAGTTGAATGAACTAATAAAAAGCAAAAAAAAAAGCTTTTCCCTTTTCAGTTCACATTTACAGTAACTCTATTTCCTCATTTTTTCCCCCACTGTTGTAATGTTTGTCCTGAAGCCACGTCGAAAACATGGAAACAAAAAAACATGAAGGAATATCTGTTACATAAAAGCCCTGGGCCTGAATGACCCAGTTCATAAGGGCCTTGGGCCTGGATGACCCAGTTCATAAGAGCCCTTGACCCTGTTTATATTCAGACAGTTCAATGACCTGAAACAAAGCAGCCCCCAGAAGGTTCATGACAGAATGACCCAACTTCCACACCTCACTTTAAAATGGCCCAGTGAGGTTGCTCACTGAAGAAGAAGGGCCAAGATGAATTGTATGCTGTAAGAAAATAACTTCCCTCAGAGGTCAGTATGTTCTCTCTCTCTCTCTCTCTCTCTCTCTCTCTCTCTCTCTCTCTCTCTCTCTCTCTCTCTCTCTCTCTCTCT
>JAOYMR010000004.1:7836647-7853704 GCA_025802075.1 Tenebrosternarchus preto | reverse complement strand
TCTCTCTCTCTCTATCTCTCTCTCTCTCTCTCTCTCTCTCTCTCTCTCTCTCTCTCTCTCTCTCTCTCTCTCTCTCTGGTCATGTCTACTAAACTATAAAAAGTGAAAGCAGGGAACACACACCAAAAGCATGAGGCTTGGCCAGACTGTCAGCTGTCAGCCAGTCTGATGTCACTGTCTGAGATGTGTGTACATATGTGATATAGGGTCAGTCTGCTACAGAACATTAATGGCAATTGTAATATGATTCTTCATTCTCCAGAATCCTTTTAGATCCCTAAATCTCATCTTACCCAGTTTCACTCAGTGTGACATTCCTTTTTTGCCTTGGGCTTGATAAAAGTCAAGCAGTAGATGGCGCTAGTGGAATCATACAGCATGACTCTTGCGCCAGTTCCAGGAATGATTAATATAATTTCAAATTTTCCCTGTTTAAACCCCTTCATTTGATACATCAGAGATCCAAACCTTATATGAAATTATGACCACAAGGCATCATGATATTCCATCAGTGTACAAAGGGATTATTTGTTTGCCACCTGGAAACACAAAATGCTGTGAGACTTTACATTTGCTTATATGACTGGTCAAATGCTTTTTAGCTTTGGTATAAAAATGGTATGTTCTTCTTTCACATGGTCATAAGTTCTCAGTGTCCAAAGTCCATAGTAACAAGTTAGCTTCTATGTCAATGAACATCATTAAAACTGTTGCTCCCCGTAGAGTGAAACTAGCGTTTATAACAAACTGTTTCTGTGAAGTACATAAAGTTTCTGTGAACAAGTACACGACTCTCCAGCTGTCATGGTAGTAACATGAATTTTTTCTTGATGTCAAACAGGTTTTTTGTGCACACCCTTTTCACTGGGAATGCAGTGTCATGGTAACATGTTTAGTTCTCTGTAGTTATACCATCTGCCCATTTGCCTCTTCCATGAATTAACCTTTTTTTGTTTGTTTTTTAAAGGAAAGATGTTGTATGGGTATTTTTTTATTTACATACCGTTTATGTACATTTTCAGTTTACATTTACATTTGAGGCATTTAGTAGATGCTCTTATCCATAGTGACTCACAAAAGTTTGTTGTTGACTCACAGAATGTATCCTAGTCAGTAGGTAGGACAAAGTTCATATACATTTGAACTAGAACACTGTTAAAATACAAAAAATGTGCTGGTCCTAGTATAAGTTCTGTTAAACAGTGATAAATACAGTAACAAAGAATAACAAATAGAGCAACCTCTGCAAATATTGGCTCCCCTGATTAAAATGAGTCCTGAGTCCTCTCCTATGCACTCTCCTCTTCAGCTCACCCCACAGGTTTTTAATTGGGTTGAGGTCTGTGGACTGAGACGGCCATGAGAGGAGCTTGATTTTGTCTCTGGTGAACCATTTTTTGTGTACATTTGGCCACATGTTTAGGGTCATTATCTTGATGAAAGACCCAGCAACGACCCATCTTAAGCTTTTGGGCAGAGGCTCCAGATTCTGATTTAAAATGTCCTTCAAAGAGTTTATGATGCCCTGCAACATTCCCTATGTTGGTCTCATCTGACCAAAGCGCACGGTCCCAGTTGAAGTCCCAGTACCACTTAGCGAACTCCAGACATTTACATTCATGCTTGCATATGAGAAAAGGCTTTTTCCATGCATGCCTCCCAAACAGCTTGTTAGCATGTGGATAGTGTCTGATGGCTGTTAAAGAGACTTTGTGACCCCAAGATATTGTTCTTTGATGTAATTCTCCAACAGTGAGTTTTAGAGAACTTTTTATTTCTCTTACCATCCTCCTCTCTGTGTGGTGGCAAGACAAACTTCAGCCAGGCTTGATTGCCACTGTTACAGTTGTTTTAAACTTTTTGATGATTCTTCAGACTGTAGATATGGGCAGGTGTAGGCAAGTAGCTATTTTCTTTTAGCCACTGCCTGACCTATGAAGGTCGACACACATCCGCCTTACTTGAATGGTGTGTCCTCTTGTCTTTCCCATGCTGAAGAGTGGATAAGAGAAATAGGCCTCTGTGTCACATCATATTTATACCCCAGGGAAACAGAACATGATGAATTACTAATTAAAGGTTCCTAGATACTCTGATCAACTTTATAAACTACAGTAGAAATTATTTAAATGCTTCAATTACATTTATTTTCTAGGAATTGTTAGGGGTGCCAATAATTGTGGAACACGTGATTTTATTAAAATGAATCATTTCTTAGTCAGTATTTTTTTTTTTAATTCACTTGAGTTAAAGGTTAAATTTTCTACAATTTTTAGTGTGAGATTATGTTTTTGCAATAAAAATTGAATTAATTTTAATGCTTAACCAGGGGTGCCAATAATTCTGGAGGGTGCTGTAAGTGCTCGAATTTGAGTTACTCAGCATTAGAAGAAAATAAAATTGCATCATCAATGGCCATTGAGATACTCTACAAATAGATGATAGTGTATTTAGTCTGCGTTTGAAGACTATTCTGCTTGGAAGTTCCAGTGCAAGTTCATTCCACCATCTTGGAGCCAAGATAGAGAATAGCCTAGAAGCTTGTCTTCCCAGGGACTTGAAGCATGGTGTTTCAAGTCGAGCTGCACTTGACGTTCAAAGTACTTGAGGTACGGATCATGCTTTGACCATTCTCATCATGTTTTTAATACAGTTGATGCTGTATTAAAGAATAACTACGAAGGCACTATGTGCAACTACACTGTGAGCGTATTAAAAACGTTGAGTGTATACCTGCCCTTAAGATAACACCAGGTGATCCAGGAAGAACATTATAATGACACCAACATATACAGCATACAGAAATGCAGTACTGTCAGTCAGCTAATTGAGAATTCCAGTAGCGGTGCCATCACTGGTGGATTAATTCCAGTAGTGGCGACACCACTGGCGGATTAAAGTTTATAACTGATTGTTATCTGTTAACCATATGTGCCTTGGTTGTTACAGTGCCTTCTGTTCAAGTGTAAATAATTATCAAATTAGCATTACATAAGTGAAAAATGCGCTATAAGCAACAGCAGAAATCAATATAAGGAAGTTAAAACATACAAGGAAAATAATATTATATATTTTCTTATGGTTATATATACTTATGGTTTTTAGAACAATACTGCACTTTTTTGGGAAAGGAGGAAGTAATATCGGACTCTAGTTTCCTTTTCCTTGTCTTTGTTTAAAACTGAATTTAAAAGCAAAATTGCAGACACTTCCAGGTTCACATAGACGTCCAGTTTCAGTCGCAAAGAAAAGACACAGCTACGACCTTCTGCTATCGGCATGTGTTTATTACACGGGCAGTTACATGTGTTTATTACACAGGCAGTTACATGGTGTGAGGAATGTGATAACCTGCAGGAATCTCTTCGAGCAGTGGGGAAGCACTGCCAGTTTGATACTGCAATGACACAAGGAACAAAGCAATAATAATGATACAAAATAACGTGACATAGTTATAGCAATAATAATAACATTCTTATGACGTTCTGAAACAGTGTGCATACCCACAAGAGGTATTCCACATTGGACTGGATTAAGTCTCTCACACACACACACCCACACACCATTGGAGGGTTTTACACATCACTGTTAATTCATGGATGACATAGAACACAAGTACCACCAATCACTGCCCTCAAGGTCCAAGTACAAGCTAAAAATTTTCTGCTGCCCATTTAACCAAGAACCGGTCAACTGCTCAGTCAACCCACAGGGATCACATATCCAGGACTGGGCTTCAGGGCCAGAGCTGAAGTTCCTCTGCACTAGCATATAGTAAACACGTTTATTACCATGAACTCAGAGATACTGCCAGGGCTTTCTGGAGCTCCTGTCTGAAGCTTGACAGGAATTCCTAACGTTAATCCATCCTGAGACACATTCACACCTGCCACAGTGTCCATTCACTGAACACAGATTCTGATTCAGCTCCACAGTAGCTCACAGAAGTGAGATACATCCTACTAAGAATGTCATTAAATGTATGTTGAGGGATAAGAAACAGGACAAATTAAGCTTGTTTGGTGAGCGTGTTCTTTGGATTTGCTTATGTTCACACCCTGCTGAATAGCTAATGCACAATGTATTGTTTAGCCAATGTATCGCTAAAAATAGATGTTAATGGTCAGCGATTGTGCCAACACTATATCCTTTTTTTGTAGGTTATGTCTCCATAAATGTCCAAATTCAATTAGCAGGCTGATGAGGAGATGTAGATATTGCAGAAGGTGATGATGAAGATCCTTTGAAATCCTCAATTTCAAAAGCACTCCCATTAGATAGTTCTGTAAGGAACAGCCAACCAATAGAACATCTTCTCCTCTAAGTTTTTATTAAGGAAAATGTTTATTCCATTATCTGATAAAGAACCTATCTGAAAATGTTTATTCCATCATCTGATAAATGTGCTTAAAAGCAAATAAAAGATTATTAAAAAGCCGCTCTGTACTAAAATATATATATATATATAATATCTCTCTCTGTGTATTTCAGTCTCAGCAACAGTGCTGCTGTAGCAGTGTAACGTGGTCCCACCATTAGCTTCCATGTACCCATTAACTCCTGGGCTGGTTGCTGTGAGCGTCCAGACGTTTGCCAGGTTTGTGCTGTTTGGTGGGCCTGTGCACAATGGCTGCTGCAGCTACAACAGCGCCCCCTGCAGGCTGAGAGCTGTTGTGTGATGAGCCGTTCACTGCGGCGTCTACCCTGCCCTCCAGCTTCCCCAAGCGATTCAGAATGTCGTCCAGCAGCACTGCAATTGTTCTTCTCAGATCAGCTGGAGGACAAGCAAAATGTTATAGAGAAACATGAGAGAAATTAAATAATTTGCAGATGCTTTCAAGAGTCTTTTAACTCTTTAATTTGAAAGGAAATCTTAGGATATATTGACTAATATGTGATTCAAGTGTATGCTCACATTATGTGTTTATGTGTAAGATTTGTCAGACAACCCTGATGTTCTCTATCACAGTTATAACTTGTTGGAGCTGAAAAACACAGCCAAACCCTAACCAAAATGTTTCACACTTAGACTAAAGTTCCACCAAAATCCTGTTAATGGAACTGAAGTGCAGTATCGAAACACACAGATCAGCCTAACATACATGAACAAACCCTGAAATCCCAGGCGGTCCGTACCATATCCGGTCATGGAGGGGCCCTGGGCGCCTGCAGGGTCGCGGTTCTCTTCTCTGAGGGCTTTGACATAGCGACGGCTGAGCTCAAGTATCTGCTGCCGCAGCTCGGCACTGGTCTGCCGGCGCGGCTGTGTGACAGTGTAGCGCAGCAGCAGGACGCACCAGGCCAGGCCGAACACCAGCAGCAGGATGCTGAGCCGCTGGGACATGCTACGTCGCAGCACGCAGCCCAGCATCCCTGCGCATGTACCACTGGCGCCTGGCAACCTGCTGAGGGGGCGGGGTAAGGAGAGCGAGAGGGGGGGAGGCTGGAGACTCTTGACGGTAACACAGGGAGAAGGAGGATCTTGGTTGCTATGAGCTAGAGCTTGGAGGCATTTGGTGCTGGGTGAGGGAGAGGTGCTACATGTGATAAGGCTTTTGTAAGTGGAGAAGAGGGAGGGTTATCATTGGTGAACAGAAGAATGGGCTTTTTGGTAAGGCACAGTGGGTCAGTAATAAGGACGATTAAGATATCCAAGAGATTTTAAATTTTGGCCACTACTGGTAAGTAAATGAGGAGGTACTAGAGCATTTGGACCAGGATGAGTATGAGATGCAGAAGCGCAGATGGTTCCTCCCATGTGATGATAAGTGCTGGGATTCTCTTCTCAGGAGTACATATGGTTCCTCCCACGTGATGGTATGTCCTGGGATCCCGTTCCCAGCTTGGTCCATTCAGCAAAGTGCCTACAAAGTAAACATACACAAACAGAAGCAATACTTGCCATTAGCAGTTAAATAAATACATAAATGGTGCCCTTCACATGATTGTCACGTGTTGCACATTGCAAAAAAATAAAAATAAAAATCACACCATGTGACAAATATTTTTTTAATTTGCAAACAAACATTAGACAATGTAGAAACACAAAACCATCAGTTCAATAGCATCTGAACTCTACTAAAGCTCTCTCACACACATCTGAACTCTACTAAAGCTCTCTCATACACATCTGAACTCTACTAAAGCTCTCTCATACACATCTGAACACTACTAAAGTTGTCTCACACACATCTGAACACTACTAAAGTTGTCTCACACACATCTGAACAATACTAAAGCTCTCTCACACACATCTGAACTCTACTAAAGCTCTCTCACACACATCTAAACTCTACTAAAGCTCTCTCACACACATCTAAACTCTACTAAAGCTCTCACACACATCTAAACTCTACTAAAGCTCTCACACACATCTGAACACTACTAAAGCTCTCTCACACACATCTGAACACTACTAAAGCTCTCTCACACACATCTGAACACTACTAAAGTTCTCTCACACACATCTGAACACTACTAAAGTTCTCTCACACACATCTGAACACTACTAATGCTCTCTCACACACATCCAAACTCTACTAAAGGTCTCTCACACACCTGAACACTCCTAATTTTCCATCTAATGTTGTATTTAAAAGCTGTCCAGCTATGCAACAAAAACTGGAGCTGATTCTGATTAATTATACAGGAGAGAGAAATATAGCCACACTCAGTGTGACCCCACAGTGACCTTGGATCTTCGGTGCCGCTGAAAAACAAAAGGAGCATGACACATGAATTTCACCTGTTGTGCCCGGTTTAAGTTAAACATTAGGCGGAAAGTTATGCAGGTTTGTTTGTGATAGAATCCCAACAGCAAGACATGGATTCGTGGTAAAATTAATGTACTTTAATCTACTGATCTAATATGAATAAATTATTAAGATCGTCATCATGTAACCAAAGAAATCTGGTGAGAATGGCTAATAGGCTATTTTTATATCCGCCAAATGCCATAAATGTAAATGTAGGCTATTTCTGAATGTAAATGCAGCATGGGCAGAATTCTTGACCGTAGCCTACGTTACTTTTTCGAAGACGTTTTTACTATAGGTATTATTGTGGTCAAGAATCCCCAACTCCCTCTCTGCAAATATGTATTTATTAAAAACGTCCTGCAGGTTTAGATTAATCTGTAGAACATTCATAGTTCATCGTAGCCGTTCGTCAGTCCGTGTCTGACGAATATTGGCTGGATAGTTTTGTGCGGCATTGACGGACAACGTAAACGCTGCCGTGTCCCGAACAAAGATCCAGGCCTGCGGAACACCTCTGACGTTCATAATCATGTCTGGAAACTCGGGAATAGGCCTGTTTTCGTTATCTCTGGTTCAGATTTACATCGTATGAGTTCAAATACTTAATGAACCAGTGAACCTTTAGGTCGTATGATTATGACCGCTTTAATTAACCCCTTTGGCTATAGAGCTGCCTTTTCCGCTCAGGTTATGAGGAAGCGCTGTGAAATCACTCCTTCGCTTGGTAATGTAATGAATACGATCCAAATAAAGTTAGATGATATACATTCTAGTTGCCTCATTTTCTGCTGAAACACCGTGAAAGAGCAGCTATTAATGTGGAAAAAGCAATCCGGATAATTGGCTATTTATATGCACTGAGTACGTTAGAAAGCGGATGCTAGCCACCAAGATAGCCTAGCAAGCTATCGCTAGCTAACTTTAATACAAGTATCTAGTTTTAACACAAGCTAACAGCGTTGACAGCAGAGACATAAAAATCAGAGTCAATGTTTTCATGTTTGACGTTTCAAAAGGATGCATATAAATACGTTTACCTTACTTGCACGCATTCTGGTAACAGTGTTGCCTCTGACATGTGCTCCTGTCATATCTCTCAATCTAACGTCAAAGGGAGTCCAGATGTCTTTATATTCAGCATAGTAGCTGTTAAAAAAGAGACGAACGAATTCATGATAAAGACGTCAATATTTACCATGCAAGCAAAATGAAATAAAGCATCTGGCCGCGGAGACTCCACTGATATGGACAAGTTATTACAAAACAACAGCAACGTTTTGCTTGTCGGACCTGTATGGTTATAGATCCCTTTCTGGTGCTATGCGCGGTCAATGAACAACAGAGCCGCGTTCAATACGAAATGTGCCAAACAGCTTCATGAAAACCAGTCACGCAACGTGGCGCAATTTAAAAAAATAAACTACATTTATATGTTGATATGCTTATAGTACTACAATAAACTAGAACTACAAATAAGTGCGATTATGTTGCGAGGTTTGGAATTTAAAAATAACTTCGATTTTAGGTTAACATATAGAGAGCACTTCAGTTTAAAGGTACACGTATAAAAACAGTGATAAACGATGAGTGACTAAATCACTAATAAAAACATAAGTGATTAAACAAGTAAAAAATCTAAATGTTTGAGCTTCATTATTTAGAATTTATTAACTTTGAAATATGATTATTTAACACTGAATTAAGATGATTTAATTCCGAATAAAGATTATTTACATTTTGGAGATGTTTTTCACTGGGACAGCGAGGCATAAACGATTTTATAAACCTGTACAAAACCATTAAACAATTAACTTAATTTTTATGAATGTTATTGTTTAATATTCTATATGTAACTAATAATGCAAGACTAAAGAAAAAAATACAAAAACTCCGCACTCACTTTAATTTGTGCTAATAGCCTGTTGTTTTAGCTAATGTTGTCCTTTTTTGTTGTTTGTTTTGTTTTACAATGACCGGGTAGAAATATGATGCGTTTTGGTTTCGGGCCGGACATGTTAAATGATTGCACAATCGCCATCTTTAGTCATGGGAAGCGTGTATGATACATGTAATGCGTTGGGGCTCAGTGTTATGAACCCTGTTTTTCGTCACACGTACATATGCGGATCTTCTTGTGGCCGGATACGTTAAGGGTTATCTGCTTCTGGTATGAAAAGCAGAGCTGTTTTTAGTGTGAATTGTAGGCGTCGATTTCTCTAAATCCAAGTGTTGTATTTTAAATTGAGCCTAGATGGTCCTTTAATTTGCATTTACGCATTGTTCCTGAGTTATTTTGAATTGCAGTTTGTTTGTCTGACAACAAAGGTAACTTTAAAACTATGTCTAAATAATAATAAAAAAACATTTTGTGAAACATGAAACATGTCTGATAAACCTATCTGGTGGAATACGGTTTTATTAAACAAGAGCCTAAGGAAATGTTTTGCGATATCACACCACTTATTTACTTTGGAGGTTCATTTCAATTTTATTGTCCTTATTTTGTCCTTGCATTGTTATGTTATTCTGCGTGTGCTCCTATTTACTTTGCTATAATGTTTTGTGCAGAAAAATCTGGTGTTTACAAATAAAATTCTACTACTACTTCTACTACTATTGTTGCCATTTGTTGGGTTTGTTAATACTTTATTGATTCCTGATAGAAATATTGGCACAGCAGCTCCTAGCTACTCCCTTCTCAGAGGCCTGTTTCAGCTAGAGGTAAATGTAATTATCAGGTAAATGGTGTTTGATAGTAAAGTGATAATTACATCCACTATAGAAAGGGACATTTTAAAAAATAGGCGTTGATCAAAAACAATAGCTGGTAGAAATTTGAATGAAATTATTAATGCACTGCAAGTAGCCAAACATAGCAGTATTTCACATGGATTATATGTTTCCCAGAGAATTCCCTAGAAGTGTATTCACGCAGTAACACAGGCATGCATTAGTGAAGAAACACTACCTCTAGTGGTTAAGTAGGTGAATACAAAGACACTGGAAGAAACGGAACGTTTTGGGCAGAGGTCATTCGTCTGCTGTGCAAGCAAAGTGCATCACTTTGATACCTTGTGTATTTTATAATTTTAACTATATTACTCACCTGAAATAATCTTTGGAGATGTGTGTGTGTGCGTGTTTATATATATGATATTCCATATGAGTAACTGCAGTGTATTGTAGTAGGACAGTAAAGATATTTAAAAAGGTAGTGAAGTACAGTTGTGCAAGCAGAGTGCTTACACATGCACGTGAAAAAATTAGCACACATCTTTAAATATTTAGTTCTTTGAGAAATATGGACCCTTGTTCTTTTAAAACAATATATTTAGATAAATGCAAAATGTTAAATCAAATTGGCAAAAAAATAAATAAATCAGACTTTTACTTAACAAAAAAGATGCAAATTCTTACTGAAGAAACAAACAGCCTGAATAGCTGATATTTCCTCTTTTGGCCAAAATAACCTCAATTAGACATTTGTTATACTCATCTACCAGTCTACCGACTGGAATAAAGTTTTTTCCCTACTCCATGCAGAATTATTTCAGCTGAGTGGTGAGGGATTTCTTGCATGCACAGCCAATTTCGAATCTCCTCACAGCATCTCAAGAGGATTATCATCAGGGCTTTAACTTGGCCCTTCCAGAACTCACTTCTTTCTTTTGAGCCACTCCTTGGAGGATTTACTGGAATGTTTTGGGTTCTTTTCATGTTGCATGATCCATCCCTGCTTCAGATTCAGTTTTTGGACAGATGGCCTCACATGTTCCTCTAATACAGTGAAGGATTCATAGTGGATTCTATGATGGAGAGCTTACTAGGCTCTGCTGCAGCACAGCAACCCCAAACCATCACACCTCATCTCCATGACTCACAGTTGGGATGAGGTTCTTGTGCTCAAATGCTTTGTTTGGTTGGCACCAAACATGTCATCTGTTACTGTGCCCAAATAACAAAACTTTAAATGTTCTCCACTTAAGTAATTTTTTTCAGACAGTGGAAAGGCTGACTTTTAATTGTCAGCCTCCCCTAAAATCCTCTTCAACCATGGCCTAATCATTTGCAGCTGATGTGGTGAAACTGATACTAATTTTAGGCATTTTAAGTAGAAATAAATGGCATTTCTAATACTTCTGATTTACAAAGTTGTGTAGGTTATTGGCCTGTAGTTGAATGGAACTGCCCCTTTCTGGGGGTTCTTCAGGACAAGTATTGTTTGATCTTCAGTTAACCATTAGTAGCTGATTCATTTGTACTCTGGTCATAGAATGCAGTTAGTTTCTTTGACCAAAAGTCATGGACCTTGTCAGAGAACCTTTCTTGGACATGTGCTAGAATTATGGATCCTGCTTAGGGAAGTTGCTAAGGTCTGATCTTAGGTTTTGTATGCACTGGGCATTGTTGTTGTGTGATGCCTCTTTTAACAGTATTGTTATGTTCACATGTTTAGGTAGGCAGCCAGAGCTGTCAAGCCTAGGTAAATGGATTATCAGGTAAATGGATTTTTGCAACTTTTGCACAATAGCATCCTTATCAATTGAGAATAGGTGAAGTTAATCTTGTAGCCAAGCATCTTAGGTATCACTGTTGCTGTGGCATATATTAGGTAGTCTGAGTCTAACCACAATTTTCAGGTCAGCAGCTCTGATGTTGAGTTTGGTGTATGAGTTCTGTGGATCTTGGTTCCCATTTTGAGGAGGGGATGATAGGTCAAGGAGTATGTTAGATGAATTAGCCATGGAAAAAGATAAAGAGAAAGTAACTGCCTCTGGCCACCACCTGTAAAACCATTCCTTTTTTGGGGCTTGTCTTACTGTTGCTTCTCCAGTGCACCTATTGACACTTTCATTTGCACCAAGTAGGTGAAATTGATTGACTTTATGCATTGTTTATGCTTTCTAACTGGACAGATTAACATCCCTGAAGTTGTTATACTGTTCCATTACGTTTTTGAGCAGTGTGACACAGTTCAGTTGTGTTCTAGTATTACCAAAGTTATCACACTTCATGAACACTTCACACGTTTATGAATTCATTTTTATAATATAAACATTTATAATATAAAATCATTTTGAACGATTCTTTTTTTCACGTTATGAAACATTGTACTGACGTAGTAGTTTGGATGTTTGAGATTATTTAGGAAATCAGTTTTTAACATGGCTGCTTCCATGTAGGTGACGTATTAAGAATAAACTGGTTCATTTTAGAATTATAAAGCAATTTGCTTATTCGTCTCGTGATGAAATAATGTTAACGTTACTGTCTGCTATTTTTGGAGGTAAAATGTCTTATTGTTCCATTAACAATTTGTTAGCAAAAGTGAGCTGTTTCTTAGTGAGCCGATTGGTAGTCATACAACAATATCAGTCCCCGGCAACGTGGTAGGCCGTTGCCTAGCAACGGTACGACTCACTTATCTACACTAGTCTAGATAAGATAGCTAAGCTAGGTAGCTAGCTGACTTAAGCGATACCTACAAAATGCAGAGGATACAAATTGGCAAGAGTGCAGAGGAATCGGTGAATGCCTATTTGGAATACAGAAGGTAGCTAACGTTAGCTAGAAATCAGTTAGTGAGAGCTTATAAATGTGCTGGAAACTTACAAACAGGTCCGATATTAGCTAACCTATAGCTACTTAGCCTTAGTTACTAATGTAAGCAAGCTAGCTAGATTTCTAGATTGAATACAAAAAAGTTTTGTAGCCCCTAAGTGATTTATAAAGAACCAGGATAAGTGTCTGAACAGAGTATTATTCTTAAGTGTAGCTAATCAAATTAAATCGTCACCCAGGCAGATAAAATATTTCAGCTTATTTGGGGCTATATATGCTGCAGTAGTGAATAATTATGCGTAGCTGGAATGTTTTAGCTGGTAACCTATAGCACACACGTTCAATGCGGCATACCTGTATATATACCAAAATAAGATGAAAAGTTTTAGGCCACTAAAAATGTCAGTTCTCATATTCCACTGCATGTTCTGCACTTGGTAAGGATTGTAGGAGAGGATGACGGCGGACGACTGTTTACACAGCCTGAATATGAGGAGTACAAACAGAGGGTGGTGCCAAGCAGACTACAGAACCGGCTCTATGTGAGTTTTGGTGTGCCGGGGAGGATAGACTGCAAACTTATTGGACCAGAAACACCTTGCTTTTGTTCACACAGGTACACATGTTAACAGAATCATGCTAACACGCTCTCTCTCAAACACACACACACTGAAACACACTTTCATAGCAAGTCATCTAACCAACAGATACAAACAGCATCAGACCGACTTTGAGGACCTTCCTAAAGAGAGGCCCATTTATTTGCCATGCCGAGTGCAGGGCTGTCAGTGTGTGAGCTACCAGTATGTACATCACACATCTCAGTGCGTGCGCTGCCATTGCAAACACACGCCCTCTGAGCACAGTGAAGCTGCAGACCACCTGTGCAAGAAATGTGAGTCTAAGCACACCACAGACCTGCTCTGAGTTCATACATACACACCACAGACCTGCTCCAAGTTCACACACACACACACACACACACCACAGACCTGCTCACTCTGGAACTTACTCTGGAAATTGAATGTCAAAAACAATTGTTACAAATGTATTTAGGTGTTAAGCAAACAATTATTCAACCACATGTCTAGCAGACATTGTCAGCAGCATTAAACATACAGTGATAAAGGAACAGACCTGCCTCCAGTTGGATGTGAATGTCTATGGACCAATATTTGAGCTTCATGTTTTTTTGCTTGTTTGTTTTTCAGGTAATAAATGCAATGGTTTTCAAAGCCCGTATACCTGTGAGTGTGGTCATCCGGGCCATGCTCATGTTACGTTGGTGGAGACACGTGCGGAGCGGGAGGCGCGGGGCCTTCCTGTGGGCAGGGCTGTGCCATATGCTGCCATGGGTGGCCTGAGTGGATTCAGCTCATTAGCAGACGGCTACCTGAGACTAGACCCGAGTGGCTCAGGTCCCACGTCACATTTGAACACAGACGCTGGAGATTCACACTGGAATCACTAGAAATTCATATAACTGTAGCCTAGGATCCTAATGCAGATCACACAGTTTTTATCTCCCTACACGCCAAAATCAAATCAAAGTCAAATCAAATCAAGTTTATTTATATAGTGCCTTTTACATCAGATGTTGTCTCAAAGCAGCTTTACAAGTGTCTGAGTCCAAGCCCCCAGTGAGCAAGCCTAGGGCAACAGTGGCAAGGAAAAACTCCCTAAGAGCATGAGGAAGAAACCTTGGGAAGAACCAAGACTCAAGTGGGGAGCCCATCCTCTTCTGGCCGACACCGGTCACCATGACAACAAGATAAATATATAGAAAAACAACAACAACAAAAAAACACAGTAGTAAATAAGCTATAGCAAAGTCCGGGGCTGTGCCACAGCAGGGCGGGGGGAATTGGGTGCTGATGAGGGCCTCCATCCAGTTGATTAATCGAGGGTCTCATTGGTCATGTAGGGAACATGAACACCCCCTAATGGAGGGTTCTAATGGATGATCATGTAGGGAACATGAACACCCCCTAATGGAGGTGCAGGGATGATCATTCCACCTTTCTGTGTCAGACGACAGAAGAGCATGGTGTCTTTGGCATAGATCTTTTAATGCACACTGTGTGGTAATGTGGGATAGTTATTAGTCAGCCTGTGTGGTTGTGTGGGACTGAAGTGGTCAAGTGCTCTGTGTGGTTCTGTTTTGTGAACAGGATCCCCTTTGCATGGTGATCTAAACTCTGCCAAGCCTGAGCTGCAGTTTGAGGACACCTGTGTACCAGTGTCACACACGACACAGTGCTCTCAGGACCGAGTAAGTCCTTAAACACCCTTTACATAGAAAAAGTAGAATATCTTTTATCAGACATTATCTCAATAGATTTCACACCTGTGATGGTACATATCTCTGTTTTTACCTCACACTGGATGTGAACTGTATTCAATTTCTCTATTTCAGCTCAGGAAGGAGGAGAAGGCCAAACATGAAGTGTTACCAAAGAAACCAAGAGGATCACTCATTAAGCCTGCAGGAAGAGGGGTACAGAACTGAATGAGGTTCTCAGACAGATCAGATTAATGGTTCTGGCTAATTGCCATGACCTGTTTGAAATCACCACTGGATAACAATGACCAGTTGAAATGTTTTTAACATTAAAAAAAATGTTTAGTACATTTTGAGTACCTTTACTGGTGGAAGTTTAAATGGCTTTTACTACTTGAACTGTGGAAGCTTTTACTTAATCAGAATCAGAATCACTTTATTAATCCCAGAGGGAAATTACAGATGTTACAGTTGCAGCCATTTCTATGGATGAGAAAATAATAATAGAATAAACAATCTCAATTTTACCCTTAAAAAAAGGTCTAAATAAGAAAATTATTTAACCATTAAGTCACTGGCACTGAGTATCAGCAGAATGGTCCTAATAAATAATAATGGTCAATGAAAAATAATTGGTTTGCAGTTGACAAAATGAATGAAGAATATAAAGCTTCTGCATAGGCTTGGAGCTGTGGTTATTGTTTTCATACACCTACAACATCCATAGCAAAGAGCAATCCACATTTAATAGTACAGTAGTATTGCTAATAATGTTATACTATAACTGCAGTATATCTCAAATAGAAAGGCATTGGAAAGGATAATTAAAAACGACCAAAATCATAATCCAATAACAGCCACTTTCATCCAGCAGAGGTCAGTAGTGGTATAGTAGCTCCTGTGGATTTCAGATGAAGTAACCAAGTGGAATGATTATGTAGGATTTCTGTCTTTGAGTGCTCTAAATTCACGTTAACATTCTTTGCTTTGCTGTTCTTTTAAACTGGGTACTGTTTGGCAGAACAATACTAATTATGAACTGTAAGCGCATGTTCTCTATCCAAGCCAGCCATCTGTGCTGCTGTTGCTCATTGTCACTTTGTCAGTCATTTGAAGTTGACAACAATACCCAGCAGATTCCATCTTCAGTCAGTACCACTCTTATGCTGCAGCAGTTCCCTGCTCAAACTGGCCTGCATTTTGTATTTGTGCAATGCTGCTAGAATGTTACATAGTGTACACCGCAATGGGAAAATTAATAAAACATGCAGAACTTTGTGAAAATCATTTTAAAGTACCAGTGACTGAATTACCTTTCAGCTTCGACCTGCTTGTTGATCTGGGTTAGTATCTTCAGTGTAGCACACGGTCCTTGCCTTGCTGTAACATTTCACATTGTAAGAGGACAGGTGATGGCAGGCTGACGGCGTAAGTTCTGAGGTCCGCTTCAGTCTTGAATAGAATTGGGGTCAGACCTCTGGCTGTGTCCCCTGATGACGTCTTGCTTAAGGTCCTATGGCGAGGCTGTGAAGACTAACCTTCTTCCTAGTTTCAGTATTCTGCTGGCAAGAGAAATTCTCAGTTTTCACTAAGGGCCTGTCTGTGAGCTAGCCATCCCCATTCTGTAATCACTCAGACATGATGGGGGGGGTTTAAACATCCATTTCATTAAAAAAAAGCACAGAAAAGTTGTCTGTTTTACCTTTGTGCAGCAACAACATAAGTTTATTCTGAAAAGGTAAAAATAAATAAATGGTATTTATCTTGATAAGCACAAACTTGTTTTTATTCTAACAGAATCATTTTTGATAAGCACAAACCTACTTTGATTCTAACAATCATTCTTGCATTTTAATTTATTGTGGATACAGAAATAAAAACTTAAACTATTGTTTATCGCACAGCAAACAGGCAGCTATTCAAAATTAACTTCAGTCCTTAACAACAAACAAAGGTGTGTTCAAAGTTTTGGTTAGAAACTGTCAAAACGATCAGTTGACCATACCTCTACAGACATCCTAATCACTAAATGATCAGTTCACCATACTTCTACAGACATCCTAAACACTAAACAATCAGTTCACCATACCTCTACAGACATCCTAATCACAAAATGATTAGCTCACCATATCTCAACAAACATTCTGGTCGCAAAACGATCAGTTTACCATACTTCTACAGACTTCCTAATCACCGAAAACGATCCAAAATGATCAGTTCACCATATCTCTACAAACATTCTCATCATAAAACGATCAGTTCACCATACCTCTACAGACATCCTAATCACAAAACGATCAGTTCACCATACCTCTACAGACATCCCAATCACAAAATGATCAGTTCACCATATCTCTACAAACATTCTCATCATAAAATGATCAGTTCACCATACCTCTACAGACATCCTAATCACAAAACGATCAGTTCACCATACCTCTACAGACATCCCAATC
>JAOYMR010000004.1:7780733-7799204 GCA_025802075.1 Tenebrosternarchus preto | reverse complement strand
CCTGGTCCAGCTCTTCACTGTAGTAACGACAGGCTTGTTGGTCTTGAGTTTCTGCCTGTATGTCGGTATGAGGTGAATGAGACTGTGATCAGAGTATCTGAGAGCTGCGTGTGTGACAGCACGGTAAGCATGTTTAATAGTGGTGTAGCAGTAATCCAAAATGTTGCACAAGCTTCATGCTGTCTGCATTTAGGCATTTCCTTTGAGAGCTTCACGCTGTTAAAGTATCCCATAATAGCCATCAGCGAGTCTGGATTCTCTCTTTCTACTTTCATTATCTGAGCCAGGTCTCCGTGAAACAGAGGGCAGATGTGTTTGAAAAGTCTTTGTTTGTTTGACTGAGCAGAAGTAGTTCTTCCATTTTATTGCTGAGAAATCGCAGATTGGAAAAGGTGTACAAAACCCACACCGTCTCGTGCCTGCTTGTCTGCCCCCAACATACAGAACTTGATGGAGACCCTCCATCAATTTTTCATTCTGCCAAGCATGGCCAGAGCACCCATTGTGAGAATTTCCAAAAAATCTGAAGGTTATTGGGTAAACTCTGGAATAAATCCAGTAGAAACGTTGTCCCTAAAAGCTAGTAACTGTTCCCTGCTCCAGCTGACTGAATTTGATGTACTAACCAAATAAAACAAACACAAAATGTATGAGCTCCTCACCAAGGCAGCCATTTGCATCTTTGTTGTCATTTTGTTGGCATCTGTGTTCTGCTTGTATTAAACAGGGCCGCATTTTTGTTTACGTAAAAATACTGTCTAGTGGTGTAATTAGTGATCGTAATGCACTCATTATACTTCCAATACAGTGTGGTCAAGGTTTTGGAGATGTAATGGGATGTGTAGTCAATGCAGGTGTGGCCAGTGTTGTTTGAGATGTAGGAAGTGTAGTGGGAGATGTGGTCAGTGCAGTGTAGAAGTGGTTAGTGTGTTGGAGGTGTGGTCAATGTTGTAGGGGGTGTGGTCAGTGTTCTAGGGGGAGTGTTAAGTGTGTTGGAGGCATTGTCAGAATTGTAGGGGTGGTCAGTTTGTTGGAGGTGTGGTAAGTGTTATCTATCTATGAATAATGTATTATTGGTTCATCTTCATGGAGTAGCTACTTTGCAATGGTTAACTTAATACTAAGGACAAACATTTTGCTTCTACCACTCAAAAGACCAGTTGTAGTTGTAACCAGACTATATTGTTCATTCACAGTTCAATTACCTCACATTTGAGTCTTGTTTTAGCGACAAGGAGATCCACTATATAAAAAAATCAAAATAATGCAGCAAATTTTTGACTGATTTTAAGAGATTTAGTTTGTTTCAAATACTAGACATGTTTTTATGATACAGGTTACAGGTGATGTTTGAGTGTGGTCTTTGGGAAGTGTGGCCAGTGAAGTGTGGTCAGTGTATTGTACTGTAGGTATGGTAGGTGGAATGGAGGTGAGGTTTGTGCATTGGAGGTGTGGTCATTGTAGAGGAGGTGTGGTCAGTGCAGAGGAGTATAGCCATGCCAAGGGAATGGGCTGATTTTTCCTTGGGTTAATTCTAAGGCATTGTCAAAAACAGGCAGCGACATGAAACATACAAGAGAGCATAACTACAGGCAATTACATTATAGAGGAAAGAACATAAAATCAAACTAGCCAAGTAATCACAGTATGGAACAAACAGGGCGGTGTGTACACACTCTCCTGATAGGGTGGTGTGTACACACTCTCCTGATAGGGTGGTGTATAGTCACTCTCTTTATAAGGGTTGTGTATGCTCACCTTCTTGAGAAATGGGAAGGATCTGAAAACAAAATGCAAACCCATACTAGCAAAACCTGGACTCTGGAATAAAATCTGGAGTGGAAGCTCACATGTCAAAGAGCTTGTGGTACCAACCTTGATTTATGGTTCCAACCTTGATTTCACACTTGTTTTGTCTTGATAAATTAGCAAATATTATATTATATATATATATATATATATTTATTTTACACACACACACACACACACACACACACGAGATCAAAATTAGAGAACACAACAAGTCCTATGTGAAATTATCCCAACAGGAGTGAAATAGCAGTATTTTAAGCTTATTTCATAAATTGTATATATTCTAAAGCACAGCATAAAAAATCCAGCACATAACAGTGGGGTGTAAGATGCTAGCAGGCAAAACATACATGGAACGCTATAACCAAGTAGGCATAATATACAGAAACATCTGTGCCAAATTTGGACTAGAAGTTCCATGGTACAAGTGGGACACTCCCCCAAAGGTAGTGGGGAATGAACAAGCTCTCTAGGACTTCCAGATACAAACAGACAAAATGATAATGGCCAACCAGCCGGATATAGTAGTGGTAGATAAACATCAGAGATGGGCCGTAGTGAGAGTTGTACAGACACAAGGAACACAATAAGCTCGAGAAATACCAAGGGCTGAACGAAGAACTGGAAAAGAAATGGAAGGTCAAGATAACAGTGGTTCCAGTAGTGGTTGGAGCACTAGAGGCCATCACTGCAGGAGTTTCTACTGCATTACATGCAAGAGATTTACACTGGAGAAACTAAGAGAAGACTTGCTGATCGGTTTGTTGAACACCTTCAGACCATAAAAATTAAGCAAATGGGCATTGCATTAATTGCATATCTGTTTGCATTGTCAGGTGTTGCTATGGTAGCAATGAAATGAGAAAACTCAAAGAAAAACTGAGCTACATTCTCAGAACTTTAGAACCCCATGGAATGAAATGTTATGAATTAAACATCAACTTTTTCTAATATAAACTGGTTCCTCCTTCTCCAAATTCAAAAGCACTTTGCTTTACAGATGGAGGACCTCTGTCCAAAACAGTTTTTTTTTTATTCTTTTATACCTTGTGTATTTCACTACATTTGTAAATATCTAATGTGTTCTACTACAAGTACACTGCAGTTAATCATCTGGAATATCATCGGATCGGATATATACCATGAAATAAAAGAAGTCTAAACTCTTGTCTCATACTCATCTTTTGATCTTAAACCCAAATGTCTTCAGTGAACAACAAAAAACAAAGGGATTTGCCTTGCTGTTCCAATACTTATACTGTGTGTATACACACACACACTTGACTTTCAGAAATAATTAAATTTCCATTGATCATTTGAAGGATTTTTGTAAGGGGTATACCATGTCACTAGAACAGTGTTTTACAAAATAACCGAAGTATATCAACATGAAACCTTTATTTTTCAAAAAACGTGATGACGATAATTTGAGAACAGCAATGACTGTAGAACAGAGAAAGATACAACTAAGTTTTCTAAAGGTTACAAGTTGGTAATCAGTAGGAAGTGTACAGGCCTTTGCTTTGAATGACTTCAGCACATCTGCGGCCACAGGACATCACTAGTCTCTCACTCCGCTCTGGTGTGTTTCTGGTCCACTCTTCTTCCAGTCCCCTCCACAGTTCTGTGATTTTTGTGGGTTTCTTTGCCATAACTTTGTCACCAAGGATTTTCCAGAGATTTTTTATTAATCAGGACTCTGATTGGCCATTTCATTGTTTCAATGTTTTCAATTTCAAGGAACTTCTTCACCCATTTTGCTGTGTGACAAGGGACATTGCCCTGCATGAAAATCGCTGGATGAGTGATGAATGCAAGGAAGAAACCACGTGTTGTCGAAAAAGGTTCAGTTACACACTTCCATGTAGCTGTATGACCGGTCCAACTCCTGCTGCCAAAAACATTCCCCAAGCCATGACACTTCCTCCTCCATCTTTCAATGACTTCATTGGGTTCAGTCTTTCCCCAGTTTGTCGACAAACATAAAGTTTCCACATCAGACCCAAATAAATTAAACTTGCCTTCATCACTAAAATGAACTCTGGACCACTTCTCCTCTGTCCACACAACATGCTCCTCAGCAAAGGTGAGTCTAGCTTTTTGACTCTTTCTGCTAATGAGAGGTTTGGTCACTGCAGAGTGGGCTCTTAAACGTTGATACACTGTATGACGAGACAGATCCTTACCCTGTTCAGTGCTGAACTGGTGAGCGATTCCAGCTGCAGTGTTGAACCGATCAGCCATGGAGATTCTCTGCATTATAATGTCCTCCCTTGCATTTGTCTTTTGTGGGTGACCAGCCTTCTTGGGGGACTTGAATGAGTTTGTGATGTTGTAAAGATGCAATATTCTAGAAATCCCAGGTTTGGACTTCTCTTGCTATGGCTACCCCGCTGGTCTTCATCTGGAAAACCTGTTGCTGGAGAGTTTCAATCACTTTGGAACAGCTCACCATCTTTGCAAAGTCAGTGAAAACTGGAAAGGCAGGCTGCCAGTTAAATAGGGTTTGTCAGATAATTAAGGAAATCAGCACCAGGTGCCAGATTAACTTGCAGGTATCTGAAAGTGTTCTCTAATTTTGATCAGTGTTCTTTTTCAATGATATCATTTAAGTTTTTTTATGATGTGCTTTAGAATATATACAATTTTAATAAGCTTAAAATACTGCTATTTCACTCCTGTTATGATAATTTCACATAGGACTACACAGGGACCTTGACATTTAGGAAATTGTGTGTTGTTATCTAATTTTGATCTCCAGTGTGTGTGTGTGTGTATACCGACCGTGTTTGTATTTATATAGAACAGTGATTAGTCAAGCTATGTCTTCTTTCAGTTTGAAGGCACAAAGCTAAATCCACTGACAGCCAATGTTTCAAAGACATGTTCACCACCCCTCCATCTTACAGAGAACTACAATAGGTTAGTAGGTCAAATTACTGAAGGAGTATCCGGATATTGCGTCAGAATAGTATGCGCCAACTGTAATCTTGGGGTTCTAAATGCTATTTCAGTTGCCGTTAACCACTATATTTTCACACGGACCGCTTAGGGCGGTATCTAAGCTGTAGGCGTCTGTGTAATTCATATGGACAATGCAGCCAGAGGTCGGTACAGTCGAGCCATGACTTGTCATCACACGTGAGAAGTGTGATTTTTGATTGGTTCTAACAATGACAGAAGCAACAAATGGACCAATAGGAGCTTGTTGCGAAGGGAGTTGTACGCGAATACACGGTGATTATGCAAATTGGCGTTTGTCTACTCCTCGCGATTTCGGTGAGGAGAGCTACTGTTCCAGATTTTATGGGAATTTGAAGTTGGACTTAACAAATTAAAGTTTTGAGACGAATGATTAATCGGAATATTTAGAATGTTTGCCTCTGCTTTTTGTGTCTTTAGGAAGATTTAGCGCTGGTGAGGTATGTCATGGCAGGAAGTTACCAGAAGCCGGTGGTAGCGTGTTAGTGCGAATATTTTCGCCGGCCTGGGCTGTTCCTTTTGTCTGACAGGAGAGGCAACGCGTGCTCTTTTGTTTGGGATCTTTCTTTGTTTAACGGTTAAAGAAAATTGTTTTGTGGAGGTCGCGTTGAGTTGGATTGATTTTGAAACATGCAGTACATGAAGAAGTATTTCACAGAAGGTCTTATTCAGTTTACGATTCTACTTAGTTTGATAGGAGTTCGTGTGGATGTCGATTCCTATTTGAATGGCTACTTCACGCCGTTAATAGAGATAGACGGAGGACCGAGTTCGGCTTTTATACAGACGCCGTTTCACCATTATCGGGACACCGCGGCCGGTCATCAGGTGCATCCCAAATGTCCCGAGTTAGACTATTACTTCACGAGCCGAAGATTGTTAAATGAAGTTCGCGCTCTTGGGTCTCCGGCCCGTTTCCCCACGCGCCTCAGCGCATGGCTAGTGCACCTTGTGCCTGATGGCTCAGAACTGGACGGAGCTGAAGAGAATAACGGTAACCACGTCAACGACGAACCGAACCAAGAAAACCTTGGAAACGAAGCCGACAGTTTGGCCGTAAGTCCACCTGTCCCATCTACCGTTGAACTTTCTAAAGCAGTAGATAACAAGCTAATTGGCTAACTTGTTTAGCTAGCGAGTTCCCTAACGTTGGCTAATCTAGTGGATTCAATCATATTGCTAAAATGGTTAGTTTGAAATAACGTTTGTTAACGTTTGTTAGTTAAATAGTCAAGTTATGTAGTTATATAGTACTCAGAACCTTTGTGGATGCAAATTCATTGCACCTAAGGAACTACCTAACATTAGGTTAGCTAGCTAGCTGCTGAGAGTACGCTTTTTATGCAGATGCATTAGCTGGCTAAACCTGAAAATGAAACGATTTTTCTCGGTATGCTAACTACGAACTAGCCAGTTGGTTGACCAAGATAAAATGTTTAAATGATGTATAAGCTAACTAGCTAATTATGTTGTGGCGTTAGTTAGCTAGCTAGTTATTTTTTGTAGTAAATAGCTAGATGGGTAGTTGTTCGAGTCTTATTGTTAGTCCCAGACGTGTTTCCCCTGTTCGAACAATAACCGATAATTGTGCAGTTTGGGCTAACAGACCAGTCACGTTTGTCAGGTGGAGTGTCAATTCGGGCAATTGTCGTTGCTGGCTAGCTAGCTGCATATGGTAACTATAGTATAAAAGGTTTGGGTACAAGTTACGCTGTTTTTATAACTAGTGTGTTAGACTTGCAAGCGTTATTTTAAAGTTTTGGTTAACCCAAGTTAACGTTTTAAAGGAAGATCCTTGCGAATGTAAACCACATGTAACGAATATTAACCCAGCATTAAACTTTGACAAGCAAATTAGTGCAATTCTCATAATGTGGTCTTTCAGCTAAGAACAGTCACAAAAATCACACAATTTAGCTGCCATACAAGATCTGGAAAAAGTAATCCATGAATTCATTTCTTCCCGTCTGGGTTACTGTAGCTCATTGCCAGTCTTATACACGTTCACAGCTAGTTCAGTTTGCTGCAGCCTGAGTTCAGGCACAGGAAAGAGATCACGTCCCCCCTATTTTAGTTTCACTTCACAAGCTCCCTGCCCAATGTAGCATCCAACGTAGTTTTATTGTTTGTTTTACGACCCTTAATGAACCCATTCTGGCACTTATTACTGATGTGCTTGTTCCATATAATGCCCCTAATGGCAAATGATTTGATTAGACAATTTAAAGATTTTTTTTTCCTTTTCATAGGTAGTGGTAGATAAAAGCAGGTAAGTAGTAGTGTCTTATTGGTCAAGTAATGAGTCTGGCCACTCTATATTTGTCACTTCGTGTACTTCTATAAAGAAAAAAAATAGTAAGTATACATTTTAATTTTTCTGTCTGAAATCATAACCATGAATCACCAAGATAGCATAATCTGCTCAGTGATGAACTTGACATTGTACTAAAAACAGGCTTGTCAGAAGCCTTGATTCTAGATTGAGTCTTGATTATAGTGCTTGATTCTAGGTTGTCTTTATCAAAGAATTATGAGTGAAATACCAAACATTAAGTCCTAGAAGTGTTCATTTCTCAGTATTACTACACAATTTCCATAACTGCAGGATTAATGGTCATTTACTTATTCCACTAATAGATTATTCTTAGACTTGGTCCATTGTTGGCTTTGTAGGCAAGCATCAGGTTTTTAAATCTGATGGGGTTTAAATTTGATGCAGCTACTGGAAGCCACTGAAAGAAAATGGCATTTGGGTGATGTGAACTTTGCACTGTTAAAGACTAGTCGTGCTGCTGGGTTTTGGATCAGTTGTAAAGGCCAGATGTCCCATAGAGGAAGACCAGTAAACAGCAAGTTGCAGTAGTTGAGCTGAATGAATGACGACAGACTGCACAAGCACCCGGGGAGCTTCCTGCGAGAGAAAGGACTGAATCCTTCTCAAAATGAAGAGGAGAAACCTGCATGACTTTGTCAGGTTTGAAAACGAGTTGAGAACGATAACTAGTTGTCCAAAGTTATGCCAATGCTATGAGCAGCTTGAGATGCAGAGACCAGGGAGTTCAGCAGTCTGGTCTTGCTTGAATTGAGCTTCAGATGGTGGCAGTACAGTGCATGAGGAGAGGAGAGCAGAGCACACGTCAGTTCCAAGCAGGGGGCACATGGCACAGGCCGTTGGCATTGGTTTACTCGGGCTGTATTTGTGAACTACGTACCAATTGTGTTTCTGTGCTGTTCTCATGTGTTTATGGGGTAATGGAAAGTACATTTGCAGGTAAAAAAAAGTTGTAAATGTAAAACAAGAAGATTTTGTCTAAAGGCCTCTCTCCAGGCAACAGCAGTCTCTTGGGCTTCAGGCTCAGCAATGGGCCTCACCAGCAGAATGACGTATCAAAACAATAGTTTATCAGTCAAGGTCAGGTTTTTAAAAAAAAAAAATAAAAAAATTAAAAAGAAGCAGTCTTGATTTGGAAATAATAGTGTCTATCTCCAATGTGCAAGGCAAGTAAATGTATGTTTTGGATATAATGGAGGTACTGTGAAAGACCTGCGTCAAAATAGGGTGATCATGCAATCGCCTCTGAAAAACTTAACATGCAGTAAAGACGGGGTCTAACCAATTCTTGTCTGCTTCTTTATTCTTGCATGCTTATGGGATTATTGCTATATTTTTGGGGGGATTTGGCAACCACATTTATATTAGATCTTTTTCCTTCTCTGTCCAGGAAGCAGCTTCCAGTCGAGCAGAGGAGGAGGAAGTTGTGAAAGAAGAGGATGAGGAGGTTGGCCTGGATTCACTGAATCAGCTTACAGCTCACAGCTCAGCACTGGAGCACGAGGTGTGCTATTGCCTTTGATGATGTCTTTTTGTATGGCATTTTTTTCTGTGCGTTTAATTTTTCTAGGTTGTATATTTTTTAGGGTTTGTTTAGTAGCAGTGCCCTGCCTCTGTCTGACCTTCAGCCCCGCTGGCAGGACCTCCTGGCAGACTTTGATGTAAGTAGTTCTTCCCCTGAGTGACTCGTCATGGTAATCACTTCACTCTGTAATGTGACCTGAACATAACGACAGACAAAAGGTAATGGTGTGAAAAGGTGCCTTTCTTTTTACAGAAGAATGTGACAAAATGAACTTGCAAGCAAAGTAACAAAGCATGAATGTGGTGTATTTGTGTGTGTTCAGTCATTCTCTTGGATGGCAAAAACTATGCAGCGTTTAGGTGCTAACTGTACGCTAACACACCTGATCCAGTTAATCAAGGTCTTAAGCCTTTGAAAATCACACCTGGGTGTGGTTAAAATAAATGATGTTGGTCGACACCCAGTGACAGTTAGGCATTGCTTGTACAAAGCAGGTTCAGGGTCACATTCTGTGTGCAGTACCTGTATATTTGTGTAAACGGATTTCTAATACTGAGTCAATTATTCTTATTTTAGTAAATGTCAGCATGCTTTAATTTGACATCTTTCAAGGAAGTTGAAATTAATACAGTGAACTGATAGCAGAGTGGTTGGTAAAGTCATGAAGGAGGTGGGGAGCCTTGTCTAAGGTTGGCTGGCTGTACCTGAAACCTTAAGAAACAACATTAGGAAACCATCCATCAGAACATGAAGACCAGCACCTGCTCCATTCTGCATGTTTTCATGTACACCAACATCTGACCAAGGTCCACCCTGATCTTTCCCAAGGTTTCACATGCACTAGTAACTTTCACAAGGTCTTTATAGACATTAATATCTTTCTCTTGACACACAACACAATTAAACAAGACTTTTGTAATTTTCTATTACAATCTGGATAATGAACACACTAATTTTGCCTGTGTGTTTTTTGTGCGTTCTCTCAACATTCAGAGAGGATTTCACTTCTTTCCTTCAACTCATAATGAGTTTGCACAAACTCTCAACCTTTAGGCGTCTCGGGCAGCTGTCAGCGGTTCACCTGAACCAACTAAAATGAAACTAACACGGCACACATTGTTTACACACTTGAGAATGACGGTGTTGATTGATGAGTCATCAGTTTGTGCCATAGCAGAGGCCAGAGTTGACAGGATTCTTGGAATAAGTTGATTGTTGTTCTGTGGACGGGTCCTTTCTCTGAATACATTTTAAGGATATCATAAAAGGCTGAGAGCCAATCTTGGTGTGAGACGGATAGTCTAGCTGATCACAGTCTAGCTTTACAACCCCAATACCCACTATTTACACATTTTATTTTCATATCTGGATAACCTATCCAGGAATAGTATTAAATTGTATTAAAGAATGAGCTGAACATCTTCCATTAGGTCAATCTATAAATTACACAAAATGCAACTATTAGGTTGTTCTCCAATTGGTCCAAATTCAGGTGGGGGAGTTTATGCCCTTGTCCCATCACATTGTTGAGTAATAAGTGCTAACAGTGTGTGTTTTGTCTTTGCTGCAGTGTGTCACAGTTTGTTGACAGACACTTTGATCTAGATGTAAACCATACTCCATATGCTTCCCCCCCCCCCCCCTTCTCTCCAGGATTTTAACTCCCTGGTACCACATCACATGTCTGATCTGGATGTGAACCTGGCCAATCCCATTAGCTACAATGCCAGCCTTCAAGATGCCATGGTAACCAGTGGTGCAGATTACAGGCCAACCCCACCCAGGGGTCGAACGCAGCTCACATTGCACCCAAGGGCATCCCTCACCCGCCTAGAATCAACCAACTCCTCGCACTCAGACACGCCTCCAGCAGCAGCTGGTCTTCTGGCTTCACCCATGTTCTCCTTATCAGGCAATAGCTCTCACAATGCCTCGTCCCTGTCTGGGGTTGGGGGTTATCTGGATGAGGCTGTGTTTGAGCAGATCAGTCTGCTGGGTCTGGAGGGGCTAAGCAGCATGGACTCTGAGCTGCTGAACAGAGTGGAAAGTGGGATGGGTCCTGCATGGCTGGAGGATGTGGATTCAGACTCTGGTCTGTCACTGGAGAGCAGGTCTAGAAGCCCAGCCTCCACGTCTGCCTCATCTTCTGATTCGTTTTGTGAAGATGAGGGTGGAGCCACGGGCTACAGCAGTGAATTGGACTCCATCTCTAATAAGGGTGGGGTTTGTGCATCAGCGTTCTACAACTGGTCACCAGTGAACTTCAGTGAAAATGTCTGGCATGACCACACCTACTCAGTGCAATTGCCTGAAGTCCACACCCCTTATGACTGGGCCCCACCTCCAAAAGGTATTAAAGAGGAAGTGATGAGTGAGGATGAATCTGGACCTGAGGAACTCAGCCGGGATGAGCGACGTCTGCAGGCTCTGGGCTTCCCGTTCTCTGCTCCCCAAATTGTTAACATGCCGGTGGAGGACTTCCTGGAGCTGCTGGATGGGCGGGGCTTGTCTGTGTCAGAGGTCACACTGCTGCGAGATGTACGCAGGCGCGGGAAGAACAAGCTGGCGGCACAGAACTGCCGCAAGAGGAAGCTGGACGCCATCCTGGGCTTGCAGGGAGAGGTGGAAGGCCTACTGGCCCGACGCAATGCCCTCTTGCGCGAGAGGGCGCAGACCAGCAAGGCCCTGTCCGCGGCCTCCGAGGGTCTGGAGACTCTCTCACGGGACGTGCTGAGCCGGCTGAGGGGTGAGGACGGACGGGCTCTTGGCCCGGAGCGATACACCATACACTGTGGAGCAAACGGGCGCGTGGAGATCCGACCACGCACAAACACAAGAGCGAACGCAGCAGAGGCCAAGAGCACTAAGAGGAAGAAGGACAAAAAACCCTAAGAGACTGTGTGTGTGTGTGTGTGTGTGTGTGTGTGTGTGTGTGTGTGATGTGTAGCATGTATTTGTGCATTTTCTGAAGGGCTACTTGGACTACTGAACATCCTGAGGTTAGCTGTTGCTGAATATTTCTGCTTTTTTGTTTGTTCCTTTGAGTTTTTTGCTTCACAGAAGAATTGAAAGACTTAGTACTTTTAACTTTACAGCATAACAGAGTACAGTTCTCTGCTGGAAAAAATGTAGCAAAAACACTGGACATGTATAGCATTGTCTCTGAGGTTATTTTAAAAAATGACAAGACTATCCCCGTTTTACTTTGTTTGCAAAAAGAAGTTGGTTCACATGGATTTCTTTGGAACTATTAAAAAACAATATGTCCTGAGAGGCAGGTGGTCACTGGATGACATTGCCAAAAAAAATAAATACAAAAAATTGAGGATTGTTTGTTTTTGTTGTGTTTTAAGAACTGAACGTACAACCGACCATAGTCAAGGATGACTTTAATTTAAAATATTTCTGTAAATTAATAATGACTATATGCTGCCCCTAACTAACCCTTACTTCATGTGAATTGGAGTGAATCATATTGCAGGTATCTTGAAGCAAAATGGCACATTTGTTTTATCTGCTGAAGCTGTTGTAAACATGAATAACTCTTCTACAGGCATGGTTGCACAAAGCACCGTCTGTATCTGAAGTCTCTAGGTTATATTAATAGGTTACATTATGCAATTATGTGTATTTTTATGACTAAACTCTGCACTTGTTTTCATGGTATGCAGTTCTTCTGTCCTCTAAACATTATACACACGACAACAACATGATGCCTTCTCTTAAGCCTTCATGATTTAATTATTCCATTTGCAGATTTCCATTTGGTTTTATACAAAATTTTAGCATCTGCCATTTTGGAGTATTCAGTTAGCGTTTTATTGTACCGATATGCTGCCTCTGAGTTTTTTTAATGTGTTCGTTTTATGTGTACTGCCACTAACGTATTGTAACATTGTTTTTGAAAACGTCCACCTCACCTGAGAGCATCTGTAAAACGCCTTTGTCCCAACTCTGTTACAGCAGTTAGAGGTGTATGCTGGAACTCTGGAAGCTCGATGACTGTTGATTTTTGGCGATTTGTTCTACCTCATAATGACCATTAGGTCACCAAAGTTTAAAGAAACAAACGTAAAGGAAAGGAGAAGGTCTGCCCCCCCACCCCCATTCATGTATTGGAATAATTGGTTGTACCACATACAAATAGTGTTTTTTTGTTTTGTTTTGTTTTTTAATGTAAGCCAAAACCATGTTGTTTTAACATTTTTTCATTTAAAATGAATAAAGGAGGAAAATTTCAGTTGTGGTGTACTTTTATCCTGGGTCTACTTCACGTTTGGCTCTTTTGTTACCTCTGATGCGGTCCCACCCAAGTCTCGGTAAACCCCTCCTCCTAAACCCACCCCTTCAGGGTACCATGAGTAATCCCTCGTCCTGAACCTTACCATTTAGGACAGTATTAATAAACCTGCCCCCTCAGAGCAGTGTCAAAAAAACTCCTGCCCTTGACCCCACCCACTCGGCATGCCGCTATAGTCATATTAGGTATGCATTCCAAGAGTGCTGTTAAAGGCATGCTACTTCCTGCTCCTTACATGAACAAATCTCGAAACTGCAGGGCGCACAGCTGAACCGTATTTATGGTATTTAAGGTGCTCAGCTACATACCGCACAGTGCAGTGTGTTGGTTGGTCTTTCAAATCTATCTTAATCTTTAAACACTACCGCTTAAATGCTATTGTTGAAATTAACTGGGCACATGAGCATGTATGGGCGTGGCCGTTTCGTGGCGCACTTGCGCTTAACCAGGTTCCAACCAAGAAATGCGCCGCTCCCTGTCGCAGAAGAAGAAATTTGGTTGGTTGCCAGTAAAAGCTCCTCATAACCCGCCCGCTAGCCTTCTGCATCTTTGTATTCAGTAGTATAAAGTAAGTGTACATAGATGAAGGTCTAGCTGTGTTATCGTAGCTAGCTGGGTTTATTAGACTAGATAGTATTTTACCTTGCAACAGTTTTAATGTCGTTGTCGAACATTTTATCGGTTGGTTTATTCGCTTATTTATCTTTTCATCCGCTTTTGTTCACTAGTTTTCGCGCGCAAGCCAGGCACGCGGTAAATGCGCTAGTTAGCTATAGTTGAGTGAGCTTGGCGTTTTGCTAGCGTTAGCTAACCTAGCTAGCTTTGAGGCATGTTTCAGGTCAGTAGCGCTCTCGTCAGGGAGATTATTTGGTTATCTAACTAGTCATACTCATAATTTGGTCGATTTTAGCTGGATGTATCTTGTAAGTCTAATGTAAAAATATCCAGCTTACTAAGTGGCACCGTTAGCGTTAATGTTGGCTAGCTATGGCGGTAGCTAGCCAACATTAACCAATTAAAGTTATTGGCGTTTTTACGGGCCGGGGATAACTCTAATTGTATAGTACAATATAACAAATGCATTTTATCAGGTATCGGTCATACATATCTGTAAAACGTTAAAAATGCCTTGAAATCCCGGCCGCGCAGCGCTGTAGGCCCAATCTCATATCTCCACAGGATTGTTAGCTAGCTAGGTTATGGGCAAAATATTGGCTAGCTAATGAATGTTGTATTCTACCTAGCTATATTTGCACTTTCCTGTTGGCGCTTTCTACTGTAGTTCATAGAAATATTCCAAAATCCGTATGTGAAGCAATTGATTTGTTGTATGAGTTCACTGGTTTATTACAGATGGTGGACTCGCTGGGGAGCTAATATTCTTGAAAAACATTAGCTAGTGTTGCTACTGGGTAGCTTCTCAGAGTTAACACGACTACCCTTATAGCATACCATAAAATGTTGGCGGGTTTAATTTCAAAGGTTTTAATTTTACCAGTGAAATATTGTGCATGTTGGCTACAGTTAGCATGTTCCGTGGCCTCAGGCCGGCGGACTTAACTTCATATATTTAGAGTGCTTATTCTGCGCATACAAACTGAATGTGTTGATATTCACAATTTTAGGCTGACATGGGTAAGAAACAACTGAGCAAGTCTAAAAAGGAAGTGGAGGAGCCCGAGGAGTTTGTTGTTGAGAAAGTGCTTGACCAGCGGGTGGTGAATGGCAAAGTCGAGTTTTTTCTCAAGTGGAAAGGCTTCCCAGAGTAAGTATCGACCTGTCGAGATCGCCACTGACCGCCATTACACGTTACTTGGTGTTTGCGCACACTATTTTATACTTTAATGAATGCTCATCTTAAATCAAAATAACATTTAAAGGCTGACTAAACAAATGGCATACTCGATGCATATGGCATGTGCAGTTTGTGGAAGCTTGAAGCATTTAGGCCTAAGTATTAACCTTGGTCTTAAATGAAGCCATCATTAATTCTCACAAGGTTGCCATTCAGTCAGAAGATGCACTTGGTGTTTTTCTTCATGCAGTATGGTATACATGTGGTATATATAACCCAGACCTTAGTGTTCAGGCTTTTCTGGGAATTCCCGGTTTTAAGATCTGTTCCAGTAGTCAAGGAGACGAGCACTGAAGGGTTCTGTATGGCGTCTTTGGCTCAGTGGTTCTCGGAACCAGTTCTGGGGCGAGCTGCATCACACCCCAACACAATTTCCTGCCCCAACACACCTGATCTGTTGGTGCGAGGTGACTGTGTATTGGTGAGGCCCTGGACTGGAGATGTACCACTGCCTTGGTAATGTAGGACGCTGTAGCTCGGCGTGCTCCAGTCTGCATTTTTGCTCTAGTACAGGCTGCGGTATATAATTAACATGGATCCATTGCATTAATGTTTGGAGCTGCAGTGAAGAAAGCTTCTGGATTTGTGTGAGAGATGACTGGGTTGGGGGAACACTGATGTGCACAGATGCTGCATGTGCAGAACTGCCTGAAGCAAGGCTTTCGCTGTTCGTCTGTTTGATTTGAACAGCTAAGAGATGCATTAGTTTTTATGGGTTGGATTAGCATATAAATTGCTGCAATATACTACTTCACTTGGTTGTAGAAGTAAATTTAAACCTAATTTGTGACCTAGTTTGTGTTTACTCCTTACCTCAGGCCGTTGTTGGAATGCAGCTGCAAAGAGCCCAAATTATACACTGATATGACTGCAAAACTATTGTGTGGCAGTAATTTCTAATCAGAAATATCCATACCAGTCCATCATCCCTCCGTCACCTCAAAATATGCAAAACAAATGCATGATGAGAGCAGTCCAGTGCTGGTGGTGTGAGTTTGAAGATTATGTACTGGCTGCCTGTTTGCAGCATTGTTGGCATAGGCCACGAGACTGTTTAAACGAGAGAATTACTGAAGAATTGTGTTGCATCCATCAGCAATTTAAGATGATTTTATATGGGTACATTTATGCAGTGTAATCAAGCTTCTGAATGCTGTGTTCAGAACTGATAACACCTGGGAGCCTGAAGAGAACCTTGACTGCCCTGAGCTGATTGCTGCGTTCTTGGAGTCGCAGAAAGGTGTGGTTGAGAAACCAGATTCCAACAAGAGGAAGCCTTCCACAGATGAACCAGAGACCGAGGAGAGTAAGGCCAAAAAGAAGAAGGAAACGGTGAGCTGAATGA
Source organism: Tenebrosternarchus preto (assembly GCA_025802075.1). Classification (NCBI taxonomy): domain Eukaryota; kingdom Metazoa; phylum Chordata; class Actinopteri; order Gymnotiformes; family Apteronotidae; genus Tenebrosternarchus; species Tenebrosternarchus preto. The sequence goes on along the minus strand of JAOYMR010000004.1, from coordinate 7,783,053 downwards.
TCTTGAAGCGCCGCGTCGGCCTTCGCTGTGCTGGGTTCTGCCTTAACATGCACTCTCTTCACAGAATGAAAAGCCACGAGGGTTTGCGAGGAATCTGGAGCCAGAGAGAATTATAGGGGCCACAGACAGCAGTGGAGAACTCATGTTCCTGATGAAATGGTGAGATCAGCATGTCATCCTGTGTTGCTATAAAGATCTTTAGGACATTTTGGGGCTTTGGCCCTTGACCACTTTCCTACAGAACCATGTGCTATAGTTGGTGAGTGTGGGCTGTAGGGGCAGTGTTCTTTCAGCAGCATGCATAAGGAGCTGTTTCTGCTCCATGTTTATTTTTATTCTCTAACCCCACTTCTGCTGTTTCTCCACCCTGCAGGAGGGATTCGGATGAGGCAGACCTGGTTCCGGCACGGGAGGCCAACACTCGCTGTCCCCAGGTGGTCATCGCCTTCTATGAAGAGAGGCTGACCTGGCACTCTTGCCCGGAGGATGAGCAGCAGTAGTGGTCCTGTGCCAATGCTTCCCGGTCCTGCTCCTGGAGTTTCTCCTCACTGCATGTTTGTGGTGTGTTCTGCTACCATTACTTGTGACTTGGCCCTCAATCGGGAACTTAGTGTTAAGATGGTGTTGGAGTGGAGATGTCGCCAGAACATGCAGTACTGAGACCTCCAGGGTCACGATGAGGCAACACGGGGCTACACTACCACTCCTACCCATAAGTCTAAGCTCTGACTCCTCCCCCTGTCCAGCTCAGGGCCTCCCCTTCTCTGTGCTGCACTGTGAGCAGCCTGGTCCACGTCGCGAGTGTTTTAGCGGCTGAATCGGGACAGAAGACTTGTTCAGAGGGAAATGTTTTTAATCAGATGTGTTGATTTAGGATGTGAGAGACAGTGCTGCTGTCGGTTGGTAATGCAGCGGCTATTCTATTGATGCTGTTTGCCTGTAGGGTTGGGGTATGGTTAACCTCAACTGTAGGGTTGGGGTATGGTTAACCTCAACTGTAGGGTTGGGGTATGGTCAACCTTAACCGTAGTCTTCCTGTCAATCTCCTTTGTCCCACCTTCCCTGCCATTCAGCTTTTAATGTACAGTGCTCATGAAGCTTCGTTTTGTTTTTTTTGTTTTTTTTTGTCATTGTTCAGTTTATACTTGAAATTTGATTTAATAGTTGTTGTGTATATTCTTTCTGTAAATATTTTTTTCCAAAAAAAATCAATAAAAGGTTTGTGCCTTTCTTTTAATATGTCTGCTTCTGTCCAGTGCGACCACATGAAATGTGAAAAACATACATGTGAAAGGACCAAGATCTTTAAGTGAGGACCGGCGTACCTGTTCCTGGTATCTGAACATATTTGCGGAGCCTGAGGCATCTGGTTGGGGCCACACCAGAGCCAGCAGCCCGGGGGGGCTGGTGGCTCTTAAACCTGACCTACAACCCTCTCATTTAGTCGCATGTAAAACTAGAATGTCTCGGATATAAAGCAGTGTTTCTCTACCTGATCCACAGAGTCTTCAGGACAGGCTGTTTTTGTTTTATGTCTAAGCACTAGGCGTGTGACGATACACTCGGCTCACGAGACAAGACACGATATTGGGTTCACAAGAACGAGACGAGACTTTAAGAAAACTAAAATGACAAATTATATGACTGGACAACAGACTTTTATTTGAGTTGCACATGCATTTTGAAATGTTTTATTATAACTTAACATGCATGATGTAAGCATGAACTTTTAATAAACTTCCTCTACAAATTGAAATTAAAGTAAAATTTTATAAAAGTTAAAATAAAATATTTCTCCTTTTTTCAAGTGCAAACAATATGTGCAAAACAAAAAGTTCTCTGTCGATACATAGCTTTGTGTACCTCGCGATGTCCAAACGTCTGTTGTTATGGCGATGCTTGCTGCGTCTTTCAGGATCTGCACTATCTTGCTCTTGGACTCTTCATAGAGGTTTGGGATCACTGTACGGGTAAAATGCGTGCGTGACGGGATGGTGTACTTAGGTTCCAGTGTGTGAAGGAGTCGCCGAAATCCTTGATTTTCTACCACAGAAAATGGCCTCATATCTGCTGCGATGAAAACACCTATGTCTCTAGTTATTGCTGTGGCTCTGGCGCTTGACTGTGGAAGTTGAGGTCCGAATGTGTTTGTCAGCGTTGTCTGGCTTGTTTTCTTCACAGGTGCAGTTGTTAATTTGAGTACTGTGCTGTGGTGGTGCTGTAAATGTCTCTGCATCGTGCTCGTATTAGCCGCGGTGTACGGCATTGTTTTCATACAATGTTTGCATATGGTCCGTGTCTTATCAGTCACTCTCTTGCC
>JAOYMR010000004.1:7762757-7780684 GCA_025802075.1 Tenebrosternarchus preto | reverse complement strand
GTCTTATCAGTCACTCTCTTGCCATTTATCATTTCCGCCGGGTACCCAAAATGCTGCCAAACAAACGATTTGAAAGTGGCGGGGGCATCTTCAATAGTAATACCTGTATTTTCCGACGTCATTCTGGCTGCTTGCTAGATCACAAAATCCCGCGAGGCAGATTTTTAACGTGACGAGAAATATCGCTGAGATACATCTCGCGAGATCTCGTGACACGAGATCTCGTCACACCCCTGCTAAGCACCAGATGCATATGAATTGAGTCATTCAGAACCTTGAGAACCTGACCCAGGGCTGTTGGGTTAGCTCATAAATGTGGAGGTAACTGCTGCTCTGAAGTGAGTAGGCCATGCAGCTATCAAAGCCACCCAGGAATGGACACCATTAGGGCTAATTAGTATGGTGCTGGAGTGAAAAAAACTCGCCCTCAAGCATGTCTTATTTCCAGCTATGTTCTACCAATGAGCATGTGACGACTCCCTAACCCTCAGCAGTGCTCGTGTGACGACTCCCTAACCCTCAGCTGTGCTCGTGTGACGATTCCATAACCCTCAGCAGTGCTCGTGTGACGATTCCATAACCCTCAGCAGTGCTCATGTGACGATTCCATAACCCTCAGCTGTACTCACGTGACGACTCCCTAACCCTCAGCTGTACTCAGTGGATCTGGAGTATCCTGGGGGTAATAAGGATACCAGTCTAAGAAGATTACATACACATTTGGAAGAAACACTGCATTCATTAGGATAATTGTTTTCCGAGTAGAATCAATTCTGAATCTCAGTAGTCAGCCAGTTTTTTGTGTTGCAGGGGAGGTAGGTATTTTAAAAGTTTCTGACATGTTTTTAATTCAGTTTGTGTGCCACCATCACAAAGTTTCATAAAGTGTTTCACTGTTGCCTATAAGGTTTGTGGTGACAGACAGAAGAAGGTCCACTCTGGAAATACAGAAGCTGAACACTATTTTGAAACTAGCAAATTCTCATCTTTTTTGTAATTCACATATTCTTCATATGCAGGTGGTGAAGGGGGTTGCAAATGTAACCTTTGAGCTTGACTTCTACAGACAGATCTCTGGTTGTGAAGCACGTTTCTGTTTTGCTCGTCTGTTTTGGTGACTAAGCAACCTCTGTGATGTCAGAGCTTGTGTGAGGGTGACTGTCACTAGCTATATCACGTGGGTTAGATACGATGTTTACCAGCTGTGGTCAGTTTAAAGCCACCATGGTGTTCTACAGAAAATGTAAAGATGATGCTGAACCGCCTTTTGTTTTGCAGGGAAGGAGTTTCAACCATTGTCCCTAACTATTCCAAGTGCACTGTTTCACAAATGTCTACATAAATGAGCAGTGGATGCCAATGGAAAGTCAGAAGGTCTTAAATGGAGGTGACAGCGATGTGTTCCTTTATCCATCATCTATTTGTGGTTCTTCACTCAGTGCTTTGTGCTTCCTGTACAGCAAACACCCAGAGGAGAGTGAACAGGTTCCCCAGTACTCAGAAATATAGCAAAAAGAAAAAAATATAAATGATGCTTCAGAATGATAACTTTAAGCTTATAATTGTGAGCGGAGTTGCATTCCAATTTAGCAGGGTGGTAGCAAGTCTCATGACTGAGATTACCTCCTCAGAGATGGACTATGAACCTTTTTTGCCTGTTTATATATGTGGAGGATGTTAATATCAGCTGTTTGTATGGATTTAAATGAAGAGTGCCAAACCTAAAGGTTTGTGTGTTTTCTAATGTTTTCATTTAGCATTTTTTTCCTTGTCTGTTGCTCTTTGATTTTTGTGCTTCCCTGCTTTCACTGTACTAAAGACACTATACACGCAAGCTTCCTCAGACCAACAATATACACACAAGCTTACTCAGTGCCTGCTGTGCTAGTGTGTGGACTGCTCTATTATGTAATAGCCAGAGTTTTTAATATTTCTTCTCATGAGGCTACACACTGTTGGCGCATAGGAGCACACGATAAATCCCTTTTAAATGACACCTTTAAAAACACAAACATTTACACGAGGTCAATGTGCTCACACATGTATGTTTAGAATGACTGGGAATGTGGAACTGGACCCCCCCTCCCCCGGAGGCCAACACTGGCTTCTGTAGGAGGTGGTGAGGTTCAGTGTTGTCTTCTGTAGGAGGTGGTGAGGTTCAGTGTTGTCTTCTGTAGGAGGTGGTGAGGTTCAGTGTTGCCTACTGTAGGAGGTGGCTTCTCTATGTGCGGTTATATTGACTAAAGTGTGTTATAGATGACTAATCAATGTCAGCTAAGCAACACTGTGCAGATAACAAGGTGTTGTCCAACACTATCATCCATCCACATTATAGTCAAAGTTCATTGTAAGTATAAATAGCTGAGAGACCAATCTTTTAACACCCCGCTCCCCATGAAAACCCTCATCCTATCACACATTGTATATGTTAATATAATGCCACAAACTCCTCTCACTTAACTTTGATGTATGTGTCCACATCCCTGTTAGGGTTTATATATTTATATATATATATTCATATCTATCTGTGACAGACTAGTTTTCCATGGGGTGTCTTGGAGACATTTCACTGTCTGGACCAGACGGAAAAAACAAGGTAACTACTTAACAACAAACTACTTAACAAAACTACTTAACTACTTAACAGAGATTTACATTTTTGGCATTTTGCGGATGCTCTTATTCAGAGCAACAACCTAGAACTTTGTTGTTAATGTCAATGTGTACAAAGAACATAAATTAACTACAGAGCTTAGGAAAGGTTGTGTTTTTTAATTCAGTGCAATTTAACAAGCCCCTAGAAAAGAACTGCGTGGTTTCAAAAAAGCTGTTGTGTCCAACACCTACCCAAGAGGCCTCACAGAGAAACTTGGGGGAAACAGCACCGCACACCAGCCTCCACATCAGCCTCTACTCATCCATCAGTTTTTTAAGCAGTCTGGAAGCTGTAGGTAATGCAGGGAAGAACACAAACACAAGAAATATTCAGAACCAACTGCAGTCTTTCATTCCAGGTGTCAATCAGACAAAGACTGTGTAACGCAATAACCTTTAACCTCTCTTTGGTATGGAGATACTGCTTATGATGTTAAAAGTGTCGAGCAGTGAAACCTCTCCATTCTGCTCTGCTGTGAAGTTTGTGGTCCTATATCCTCCCAGTTACACTGAGATACACTTTGACATACAGGGTGTCAGTAGTGAGACATTGTGAGATACACTATGAGATACACCATCATTAGTGAGATATTGTGAGATAGACTATGAGATCTCAGTAGTGAGACATTGTGAGAAAAACTCAGACAAACTGAAATGTACTCTCATCAGTTTTGTGTTCTTCCTGCTAATACACAGCTTGGTTCATTATAATCGCAGAAAAAACGCAGCATCAAATGTGTTTACAATGTTTAAAGCGGCATGGTAGGTCAGTCTGTACCATCAGAGCACTTTCCTGGAGACAGCTACAGTCACAAGTAAGCCCACAGGTAAACTACAGTCACAGGTAAGCCCGCTGGTAAACTAAAGTAACAGGTAAACTGAAGTCACAGGTAAACTAGTCACTGGTAAGCCCACAGGTAAACTACAGTCACAGGTAAGCCTTACAGCTGGGTTAGAAGATCCAGCTAGCAGAGCACAGCTGGTCTTTCATCCACACTGAAAGAACACTGGATTCACAGCAGGAGATCTGATCTTGTGACATAGTTAATTTGCTACAAGAAACTGTCTGCTTTTCGGTGACCTGAAAGACTGTTTGAGTTACCTAAATGGAAATGGATTATGTGTCTCTGCCTTCATGTCTCAGTGACATCTTAGTTCCCGCTCGTTAATATTCACTTTCATTCATTGGTTCGCTGTTAACTGTAATTGTTATTCTGTTTCGTCAAGGGAGCACTTTGCAAAGTCACATGTGTAAAGGGGACATGAAATCAGAATGTACTAACATCCAGGCAGACATTTAAATGTGAAAACACAGACTGAAATGCACGGATAGAACCAAGCTCTCTCTACAGCTGTTCGACTGGAGCTCAGATCGACTTCAGTTACGGGCTTGAATCCGGGAACGCCTTGTGCTGTAGTCATGGTGACTGCAGAACGGCTGGGTGTGAAAACATGCTAAACAGTAATGGCGAGTGATATACTTTTGATGAGCGTGTTTCAGGCATACTTTTTATCCCAAACGTTTTTTTACTGCCCGACTTCATTGCTTTTATATAGCGCCGAGATACTGTGTGACAACACTAAATGTTTTATGGAAATGCAGTTTTATTTGTTTGAATTTCCTTAATATATGAAAAACACCAACTAAAATCTTTTCGTTCTCGCTATAAACTACACTTACTCAACGACTGACGTCCACGAAACAGCAGAATAAGCATTATTCTAAACATTAACCAAACATATTTATGCTGCCTTAAAAATGTATGAACCTTTTCGATCCGTTATGTGCAGAGTCGATATGATATCCACCATCCATTTAAAACCATTAACCAGAATCCTTAACCCTTTTACATGTTTTTTGTTTCGACAACATGAACTTTTTGTATTACATTTGCAATGCATGTCGTTAAAAGTAAGGTTCAGGTAAAAGTAAGCTGTAAGATGAAAGTGAATCTGACATGTACAAGCCATTGCTTACAGCAGCTAGCAAGAAAAAAGTCTGGAACATGCTCAATTTCTACTAAATTAACTCGAATAAAATTTTCTCTTTTTAATTATTTTTTATGCTTTTTTAAATTGCTGTCCAATAAGAAATAGAAAAAGTCTGAAACAAGCCCCACCCTCGTATAAACTGAAGTGTTGCCTCAGAACGTAATAGGTAACTTGAAAGGTCAAGCTCCACGTGAGATACAGAGAAGAAAAAGCTAAGTGGTCATACTAACCTACACAAATTCACCGGATAGACACAGTATAAAATTGTATATGTATATATAACACTTTATGTATCTAGTTTACTTGGTTGTGTCTCCCATCTTGGGTGTATATTTTTACCGGAAGGTTTTCATTTTTGCGGTTGCTTCATTACGCTTCTGTGTGTCTTATGTAAACGCTAAACGGACAGTGTTTAAGACTGGATAACGGATACAGGGACATCGACAGCTACGTCTACGAGCAGCGTTTTATTTTCTCTTGAGCGCGAGAAGGTGCACGCGTGTTTTTGGCGTTCAGCTTGCTACTTCTTGGAGGTTTGGTTCTTTTCTGCGTGGCTGTGGGTACTGCAGTTTAATAAAATTTAATTAAACTGAAGAGAATCGCTTGAATAAAGGTGAGAACACTTTAATTAAGGGTTCTAACCGATATTTAATGTGTTTGAGGAGTGTTATAGGGGTTCTGATTTTTAAGGGATATTTAAAGATGCGTGCCTTTTGGGCAGAATCCAGTTATGTGGTCTGGTGTTCTAAAGATCCATATTTGTGTTTATTTACTTCGTAAACTTTTGTGAATGTTCTATATAAATGATTTTTGTTAACACATTTTAAAACACTGTAACGTGAAGTACATTTTTTTCCACTGGAATTCTGAAAATTTCCAACGTCACACAGCCTATAGAACGTATTCCATCCTATACAAAGCAGTAAACATGTATTTTACGACTTGCCGTTCAAAAGTTGCTCCCTGTGGCTCGTCCCAGTCGTTTATAACTGTGCACTATCTTAAATGCCGTTAAGTGACGTCAGACTTAGTGACGCCAGGCGCGCAGGTTTTGGTTGAAGTTAATTAGTGTCGCTTCAACTTGTCCTGGGGATGCACTTTGTTATAGTGAAAGAACACTTGTTTAAACGAGGGCTGCCATTGCACAAACGCAACAGATGTGTGTTTGGCTCTGTACTTTACACCTATGTGAACTGGGATTGATCCTACAGGGCTAACATGAAGTTTGGTGGATTAAACCTGTCGCAGCTAACATATAAAACCATAACTGACGGTCAGAGATCTGGCACTGCCACTGTTTGTCGGTGTGTATGAAGTTTGTTAATGCAGCTTCATTCACTCCTCAGCCTGAGTGTCAGTTCCAGTAACCCTGTTTCTGTTACTTCTGGCTTTGAGTTCTTCCAATCAACCAAGTTGAAAGTTGCTCAGTCTTCTGAACCACATGAGTAAATGAGAAAATGATCTGTAAACATGCTTCATGCACATAGATTTATCTGAAACTGCACCAATATTTGGGTCTTATGTATTAAAAGCTTAATTAGTAATCTGCTCCATTTTCCATGTTCTCGTTAAGAGTGTTGAGCATCATTAGTGTTGGGTGACCTGAATGATATTGCACTTCCCATCTAACAGTGCGTGTCTGTGTGTTTCCAGCTCTGAAATGGATGATGCCACAGTCAGTCTTGTAAAGAAGGTAAGTTTGTTTTCACATCTTTTCAAGGTAACCCCAGCTATTATCGACCTGAGTAGGGTGTGTCTTAGTTGAATTGAGGAGCTCTTCGCCACTCTGTAACGTCCTCTCCATTAGTCATAGATTATGTTCCCGTTCTGAGAAATGTGCAACAGGAGCGAATCCTTCACCTATTGTTTTATCAACACAATGCTATCAGTTGTTTCTTCCTTCTGGAACGACGGTCGTGGAGTCAAGCTGATGAACTTTGTTTTTGGAATCTCCAGAGACGAAGCACACGCTGTGTGTCATCACCCTCATGTGTAAGCTTCAAGGGGAGATGCAGTGAGCTCTTTACTACAGCTCCAATGCTAATAGTTCATACGATGAGCTACTAACATCCATCAAGGCTTAGCAGTTAGTTGTTGTGTTTAGTAGTTGTTAGTGTGTTTAGTCAAATGAGCCAAGGGTGGAAAAAGTAATGGTTTACACATGTTGTCTGTAAGCAATTACAGTACTTGCATAATGTTTCATAAGATTTCTCTAGGAAGTCCCTTGTGGCAGACATAAATGCTTCCTAGTGGTGCTTAAGCTGGAGTGTTTGACGCTGTGTGTGTTAGAGGTTTGAACTGTGAGCTCAGTACGTTTTATATGAATGTACAATAAGATGTAGATCAGTCTCATCACACTTGCTTGTGGTTTATCTCATTGATGCATGCAAATAGTTCCATATAATAAAAATGTACATACATTAAGTAAAGTTCAAGTATTCATAAAAAAGTTCTAGTTCAGTTGCCAAGGAAGAATTCAAAAGGTTGTTTGTGTGCGCACGCATGAGTGTTTATATGACTCTGCTAACTGCTTTGATCTGCTCAGCATAACATCACAAGTAAAGGTTTTGCCTGATAATAACTTACATTCAGAGGTCATCATTTAGTGCGCCTCCCCTGCAGATGGCCAGGGAGAGCAGCTACATTGTGACAAAAGGAGGAAAACATGCCTCCTAGTTTCTTGCACATTTTAAATTGCTTGAAACCAACCTTGCTCTCAGGAACTGTTTGCAATGTTTGATGCCTGCCTTCTAGAAATGATCAAGACACTGTTCCATTCTACTCTTACTGGGGTTCCTGCAGTGTAGAAGACTAGTAGTGATGTTTCTGCTCACAGAAGTCCTCATAAAATATGAAAAACAAGGTGCTTTTTGGTCGGGTTACACTCATTTGTGATCAATACAAGTGTAATCGATTTTCGATCATGTCTGAGGTCCTATTGATGTGTCCACAGTACAGGAGCTCTGTGGTCATGTACGACATCTGATCAATTTTCTTTTGTCCTCACAATGGAAAAAATGGCAGAGAGTAGCCTGTTTACATTGGATTTGTGGTGTACGTTGATCTCTGTACTGTTGACCTCATTTGACTGTGCTTCCCATCTATTTTGCTTGTTTTTCAAAACTATTTCTATTCTTCCTGTTTCAAGGCTGGAGCCACGTGGTATAAAGTGCTTTTCATTTTGAATCTTCCATTTTTTATTTTTTTTTTAAACTCACGCACACTTCACTCATGACTTTTCAGTGCTCTTGTGTTACAGGAGTTTGTCAGTGTTTGTGTTCAGGATCCTCAGTTGCACAAGGAGGATTTCTGGCACATGTACATTGACTATGACATTTCTCTTCACGTGAGTCCACATCCACCCTGTCTGACCACCACCTTCCCTACAGAGTAGTAGCCTTCATCCACACAGCCAACTAAATGCTTATGAGACCAGTGTATATCAACCTTTATTCATAGTTGCAAAAAGTGATCAAATATATTAGGATAATTCATTTGCTTTCATTGTAATGATTTTAATTATTTCGTTTGATTGCCGTTTGTGTATGTTCTGAAGTATTTTTTTGGTGCTATATCCTGTGTGCAGACCAATAGCATGTGTTTCTGTAAGAAGAGCTCCAGTGTGAGGAGGCGGTACAGCGAGTTTGTGTGGCTCCGGCAGAAACTGCAGGACAACGCTCTGCTAATGTGAGTGAGGGCTGGCGCTCAGCTCACGTGAGTGTGCTCAGACATGCTGTCCTGCTGCTGTTTGTCTACTCTTTATAAGCTAGAAAACTTACTCTGGTTGAAGGATGACAGATGACTGACTGCACAGTGAATGTCCTTGTAATATCTTTTCTTTGTGCCTTCTCAGACAGTTACCCAAACTGCCTTCTGCCAACCCTTTCTTCAGCCTCAATAACACGTACCATGTGACCCAGCGCATGCAGGGACTGCAGAAGTTTCTGGAAGCGTACGTGTGCCACCCCTCTCCTTCACACCTGTTCTCCTGCAGCTTCCTCTCCTCCTCGTCTCTCTGTATTTGTCACGTTTTTCTGGCAGCATCGGGGGTGTCTGGATAGCCTCACTCTGGTGCTCTCTTGGCCTGCCTCGTCTCTGGACTCTGAATGTGGTTGTTTTGCCCTCTAGTGGCTGCTGCTCAGAATCTCACTTGGTCTGTCATTCGCGCGCGTGCGTGCAGAGTTCTGCAGGTGCCACTGTTGCTGTCGGACAGCTGCCTGCACCTGTTCCTGCAGTCCCAGCTGAGCACAGCAAGTATCGACGCGTGTGTCCAGGGCCGCACCCGCTACACCGTAGCACAGGCCATCCAGCGCAGCGTGGCCAGCCCATGCTGCCCCCTAGAGGAGAGCAAGAGCTACTGCGACTCTGACTGCGAAAGGTGCGTGTCTGCCTGTTACTGAGTCTTACTCAGTTTAAAAAAGAACTGTAAATACTCCCACAGTCCAGAAAAGGCTTACTGATTTATAAAAATAGTAGAAATTGTGTTTTTTATAGCTTGGCTTTAAATGCACATATTGCCTTGGCCCTGAAAGTTTTTCACAAAGAATTACATGGAGCACTGCTTTCACCAGCGTGCGTGTTTCACCGCTGATGTAGTGTGTGATCAGTAAACTGAGTCTACATGCTGTTTTGTGTGTGTTGTGTTTTCCAGCATGTCCTCTTCTGGCTTGGGTGCTAGTGTTGGCCCAGCCACGCCTTCCGAAATGTCTCCAGACTGTGGTAGTCCTGCCCACCAGTTCTTGGCCACACCCACACAACCTGAGTCATTTAGCTGCTGGTCTTCATCTCATGATGGCCAACAGGATGAGAGTCCATGACATGGACGTTATATACGTTACAGAAGTGCACAAAGACCTGTTATTTCTGCTCACATTTCCAACCTTAATGTTCAGGTGGATTATAATGTGAGTAAGGATGTTCTATATGTGTCTTTTTAAATAGAAGCCGTGTGTGTGTTCTGTAAGATGTACCCGCTGTGTGTGTGCGTGTGTGTGTGTGTGTGCGCGCGCGCGCGCGTGTGCGCATGGGAGCAGGAGAGGGAGAGGAGCCACAGAGTCTTTGGGAAGGTTTTTGTTGAAATATCAGCATTGCTGTAGACCCAGGAATGTTTATTAAGAATTTAAAAATGTCCTGTTTTATTTTTGTTTAGCGATTTATTATATGAAAAACAAATGTATTCAACAGTTATTTTAAAAGATGATTTAATTTTTTTGAAAATTCATTTTATTGTGATTTAGATAAGTAGGATAAAATTTAATAAATGCTAGTTTACATATGAGCTCTGCTGTGCACGTTTTCGATCAAAAACTACACATTTTAGAAATGTAGTACAGTAGTGTTTTTACACTTGGTTCAGAGGAATTATCTAAAATACTTGGGGTGAACAGTATGCTGATCCGATGTTTATGAAATTTTCAGCAGGAAACAGAACATTTTAGCAGCAAGACTTTCTATATGAACACTAAAAAGCAATACTTTTCCTTCTAAAGCAGTTAGGATTCCGGTGTCTAGACTGTAAGATAGAACTGCAAACTCGACACCTGGTTTGTTGCCTTTCGTCTGCGCTTTTCATGAGCACGTCCCGCTCGTCCCTCCCTCCTCTCCGGTTTCTACTGAATGCGCATGTGGAATCTAGAAACCGTCCCGCGCGCCTAACGTGTAATCACTGTAAAAAAGGACAAAGTCCCCGCTGAACGAGGGGCGACACGTTCCGAGGGTTATTGGTTAAGACAAAACTGCAAAAATGTTGCCATCGGCCTCAGTGGTCTGATTGCAAGAGCGTTCGATCTGGGCGGTCATTAATTCATCAGTGTCCTGCAGTGGCCGATAACCGTTTCCAACAGTGTCGCGCTGATCGGTGTGCGCGCAGCTACTCGCCGCGTTCCGACAACCCTCATTACCGTCACAGACACCGCTAACCTGCAGATAACCCGGCCTGCCAGCTGTGTTGACGCACGTTACACATTACAGTTAAATTGACACTCCAGTTATATATTGTGCAAACTAATATTTGTTTATTGTGGTTAGAGAAATACTAAACGACAATATACGCACATGAAGGGCATTCCACGTTTCACCAGTTGAATCTGTTTATCTTACCACATTGATCCGATCGCACCGTATTTCCAATCTTCTATTTTTTTTTTGTGAACAATAACAATGGCCGAAAATTAAGTAGATGAAATAAACACTATTGATCCTTAATGAAATTGCAGATCCCAATGGAAGTTGCAGTATATCACAGGCGTCTGTAAGGTGAGGGTGCTGAATACTGTCACTTTTAGACATCCAACAAAAAGCCACTCCTAACTTTAAGCCAAGGGTCACAAATCAGAAGCACTTAGGCAGGGCAAAGGTTGCCGTGGTGACAGTGGAGCTGGAGGAGAAACGGTCATTTATCATTGGTTGTTTCAGAGTGAGGCTGAGAGGAAGAGACAGCACCTGCCCCGGAGACAAACGACCAACAATAAAGAGAATTAATCAGCCCCGATTACCTGTCTCACCGCTGCCAAGGGAGAGGGAGAAGTTAGCAGACTGGAGGCAGGCAACCAATTTTATGGAGTGTACTGCAAGAAAAAAATTAAATTAAGCTACTTAAATGACATTTATTTGTGAAATTAATTTGTAACACTGTTATATTGTTCATTACATTCCTTTCTATTTTCACAACCATTAAAAATGGTTTAAATGTACATGAAAGTTGCAGCTTTTTCATTTGTGCTAGTTTGTAATTTTACAGATGAACTAATTTGCAGAAATTATGCTTAGTTCAAAGGAAATTATGCTTAGTTTTTTGTTCTTCAGAGAGCACTAGGTTGGTTCCAGTACTGAGTACTGAATCAGATGCTGCTGCAGAGGGATTCATTAGATGAATGGTACGTCACCAATGTAAAGCTAAAGTTTGTGTAATGTATACTGTGTGTAATGTATAAAGTGTGTAATTTTGTGTGATGTTCTACTTTTAGACTTTGTACTAGTGCATTTGTGGATTTGTATTTTCTATGCACATGCTGCATCACCCTATTTTTGTTGTAAAAGGTTCCAAAACTCAAGAAAAGCATGTGCACGTGTACCACAGACTTTTTCTGCCTTTTCTGAAGGTTTGTCATGGTTTGTGTTTTTTCTGCACAAAGCCCCCCAGTGCAGGGTCTCTAACCACCGTGTCATCGCTACCTCATCTACAGGGGTGGGTACTCCACTCTTATCTACAGGGGTGGGTACTTCACTGTTATCTACTTGGGTGGGTACTCCACTCTTATCTATGGGGGTGGGTACTCCCACTGTTATCTACATGGGTTGGTACTCCACTCTTATCTACATGGGTGGGTACTCCACTCTTATCTACAGGTTTGGATACTTAACTCTTATCTACGGGGGTGGGTACTCCACTCTTATCTACGGGGGTGGGTACTTCACTCTCTCCGATAGCCAAGAATGACTTTGGCCAGGGTTTGGGTGTTAGTGACAGACATTCTCAAACAGCTGCCCTCCTGAGGGTTTCATACAAAAGCAGGTCTCAGGATTATACATTGAGTTCTGCCATTTGTGTGGGTGGAAGCCATGTGTCAACAAGAGGCTGTAAAAGAATGTCCAGGCCTGTTCAGGTTAACAGAATAGCCCCAAAAACTCAGATGGCACTATGTTTGAACAGTGGTTGATAGGAACCATTAATAATTAATATTTCATTGTAATTATGCATTGAAGTAATATAAGCAAAACTACAGGCAAGTGTAAAACACAATAAACAATACTATGTGGTCCCGCCCCTTTTCTGTGCGTTGGCGAGAGCATCCACAGCTCCATTTACAGACAATCAGATAAGGAAAATAACGTTAGCGTGTCACAAGGAGCTACAAACCCGTTAGCACGCTGACCCGTGAGCGGTTGTGCTGTGTAATATCTGAATTAGGGACTGTGTACGCGATCTATTTGACGTTTCCACATGGCTTAGTTGCAAAGTTACTAGCTATCCAGAAATAACTTCAAAATAATTTTGCAGAAACTTGCAAAACATCTTGCAAAGTTTATCTCAGACTCTTACGGTTTATTTGCAGTAGATATAAGAACATAAAGAAAATGTGAGAATGTGCTCGCTCCGTTGGGAAGCAACCTTTGATTTATAAACAGTAGCCTGCTCTATCTGGTTCCTAACATTTAATGTCCATTTTAAAAACATGCAGTTAGTGACTGTGAGACAGACGCGAAAGAAAGAATAACAAGCGAAATGAGATTTCGTTCTTGGTCGTCCAGCTTGGATGAAGACAGAGGTGGGACAAATGAGTGTGGCAGAAAAAGCCATCGCACTGATCACAAACGAGGGGGAATAGATTACGATTACAGTCATAAAAATAAACTGTGATCGTATACTGTTTAAAATCTTGATAGTAATAGCGTGCACAAATCCAGTAGTACATTATGTAAATCAGATGATACTTTTCAGATATGTGTTCACCTAACTATCACAGCTAGTTTGAGCATAGTCTCAGTAAACAACAAAATTCCACAACACATTCCGCTGGTCCATTGTTCCACATTATATGATTATTCCAGATTATTTGTTTGTTCCACGTTATATAATTATTCCAGATTATTTGTCTATTCCACATTGTTTTTTCCACGCTATATAATTATTCCAAAATTTTTGTCTATTCCACATTATATGATTATTCCAGTTTATTTGCCTATTCCGCATTATATGATTCCAGATTATTTGTTTACTCCACATTATATGATCATTCTGTGTAAGGATTGATGCCTGATGGTCTGTGCACATACCAAGGTGGTGAGTGAATTTCATAGTATTACACAGTATGACTAATTTCTTTCCACATCCAGAGTCTTCCTGAATAAGTGCCCAATTCTGGTAATTTTGTTTCCACGTAGAGAAGTGAATATTACTGACTTCTCTGTTCTGCTCAGGAAATCAGCCTTGGATCTGTGCTCCATCAATCTCATGAGGTTATGGGTGGATTTTATGAAACCTTCGTAAGGACTTCAGATATTAATATATAGATTACAAATCCCTTAGTTCACCCAACTCCATTATGGCTCCAGAAAAAAAAACATACTAGTTGAATTCTTTGTTAATGTCTGAAATCTGAAGCAAGCAGGTATCAGAACACAGTCTAACAGCACAGCATTTCACCTGTCAGCATTCAGCAGGCAGTCGATAATCGGACAGGAGCTCTGCTCTTGTTGATGGATTAAGAACCAGAGCAGGTCTGACTGGTTCTGCCCAATAACACCTTTTAATCATTCCTCATACCAGCTTGTTCTCAGTGTACTGTGCGGGAGTGTGTGTGTGCGCACGCATACGTATGTGTGCATATGTGTGCGTGTGAATGTGTGTGTGTGTGTGTTTGTGTGTGTGAGAATCTCTAAAGTTTCATCCACTGGCTCTTTTCATCAGTCTATTAGAAGGTAATCATGAAAACAAAGCGAGTCTCTGGCTGAAGTAAAACAATGAACAAACACATTCCACCATTCTGCCCTCCCTCCAACTGTGAGTTGTTTTTTTTTTGTTTGTTTGTTTGTTTACTGTAGTTTCATACTGTACTGCCTTGTCCAACCAGATGATGTTCCATAGCTGGGTACACTGTAGTCCTGCATTTGAGAGGTTTAGCCCAAGGACAGCAGAAGGTCCAGCCGGATACAACTTCACTGCTAACTCAAGTGCACTGTGTAAACATCACTAACCTGAGTGAGAGACTGTGTA
This sequence comes from Tenebrosternarchus preto, assembly GCA_025802075.1. Lineage (NCBI taxonomy): Eukaryota > Metazoa > Chordata > Actinopteri > Gymnotiformes > Apteronotidae > Tenebrosternarchus > Tenebrosternarchus preto. Next base: position 7,766,322 of record JAOYMR010000004.1, on the reverse strand, counting down.
AACATTGCTATCCTGGGTGAGAGACTGTGTAAACATCACTAACCTGAGTGAGAGACTGTGTAAACATTGCTATCCTGGGTGAGAGACTGTGGTGTTTCGATTTTGTCTGCACTAAAGGCTTTATCTCAGTCAGACGTCAGTGTGAATAACATGCTATTACCAGCTGGTGTACCATACTGTTATCATTAGACATTAGAGTGAGTTTCACACGTTATCAGACATTAGTGTGAGTAGACGTTAGTAGATGTTAGTGTGAGTTACACACCATTATCAGACTTAACTGTGAGTTACACACCATTAACAAACATTAGTGTGAGTTACACACTGTTATCAGACATTAGTCTGAGTTCCTCAATGAATCATTCGTTAGGACTGTTGTGGTTCAAAGGTCTGACAAGTGAGTTTATATTTTTCCCTCTCTAGCAGAGTGATTCTTTATTTTCCGTTTCTGACGGCACACAGCCCTCAGTCTGTGGGATGAACTGCCATAACTGGGGCATGTGAGCTCTTTCTTAATGGATGGTGATGGGTTTACCCAGTCTGAATGCAGAACCATCGACAAGCTGGAGGAGAGAGAGTACAGATAGATGTGTGTGTGTGTTATGTTATGTAGTAGTTACTGTGTTTTACTGGCTCTTAACCTTGAGATGACACTTCCTGAACATGCAGACATTACGTTACTATGACAACTGGACTAGAATTGGGAAAGAGGACTGTGTAATATCAGGTAGCGTATAGAAAGAGAGAGAGAGACAGAGAGAGAAAGAGAGAAGGAGAGAAAGAGAAAGAGAGGAGGAGAGAGAGACCTAGGAGACTCAGAGAGAGAGAGGAGAGATGAACGATTTGTAATGAAACAGAATTTGATGTATGCAGCTATTTAGTCTTTTGAAAAGTGGGACTCTCAAAGTTCAAGACTACTTACTGACTTCAGCCAGTTTTGTGTGACTAAGTACTGACTTACTACAGTAAGTACTGACTGAGTACTTACTGAAGGCAGCCTCAGAATCATGGATGCTGAAAATGAATAATAATTAATATGATGGAGATGTGAGGTACAGCCAACCCTGAGTGCTGTTTGAATAATGACAGTTATTTAGATTTGTTTAAAAGAGGCAGTATAAGAGAGGGAGAACACAAACATATACACAGAGTACACTGCTGTAGAGAAAGAAGTGTTTATGGTATGAGGTTAATTGGTTCCTGAGTTATATGAGTGTGAAAATTCAACACTTGAAAATACAACATGTAAAATACATGTGAACACAGCGCTGACTGGAATGTGTGAGTGACGGGACAAGAACATCAGACAGCTGAGACACTTTCAACTTTGATCATGATAATCAGATGATTTATATCTGAGAAAAAAAATGTCCTGAAATGAGATGAAATGAGATGAGGTGCTGAAGAATAGAGAAGAGAGAAAAAGATGAGAGGACAGAAAAACGCAGGAAAATGAAGGGAAAAAGAAAATGAATGAGCAAAGCCTAGATGTGCAATTTATTACTGCAGAGCAGAAACTGAGACTCCTGAAACCTTATTAAAGTCTCCAATTAGCTAGAAGACATAAATAACTGCTTCCAATTTCAGTGTGTCACTCAAGGCCAGTTCACAGCTCCAGGGAAACAAAACAATTTAAATTACGTCCCTTCCGCTTTGTAGCCAGCCTCCCTTTGAACGGCATAATTATACCGCTGTTCTTTCTCTCATCGCCATGGCGATACATCACCCCTATGAGTCTAGTGATGAACACCTCGAGAAGAACATGACCTAATCCTGTATTTCACCGTTAGCAGAAATCTCTTTCTCTCTGTCTCTCTCTCTCTTTCTCTTTCTCTCTCTCTCTCTCCTTTTCTCTCTCCCTTTCTCTCCCTCTCTATTGCTCTCTCTCTGTCTCTCTCTTTCTCTTTCTCTCTCTGTCTCTCTCTCCCTTTCTCTCTCCCTTTCTCTCCCTCTCTATTGCTCTCTCTCTCTCAATTTCACTGCTAGCTCAGCTGTATCTATAATTCACACATCTCTTGACTCTGCTGCTGTTGATAAAAATAGGAAAATCTGTCACAGAGACAAATGGCCGTTAAATGGTGCCCCGTGTGCCACCAGCAGAGAGAAGAGAGGCAGCAGATGAGTTTTCATTGTCTCTGTGTGCTTGTGGGTAATGTATCAGTCCAGCGCTACTGAGGACTTGCAGCAACTCGCAGGGATGTGAAGATTCCCATGTAGAAGACAGTAATTGAAATAGCTTCTGATATCAGCATGTGTACTGTAATGGCCTAGTCCAGCTCCAGCCCAGCTCCAGCCCTGCTCCAGCCCAGCTCCCGCCCAGTTATTGCTCAGCTCGCGCCCAGTTATAGCCAAGTTCCAGCCCAGCACCCGCCCATCTCCCGCCCAGTTATAGCCCAGCTCCCGCCCAGTTCCAGCCAAGTTATAGCCCAGCTCCAGCCCAGCTCCAACCCAGCTCCTACCCATTTATAGCCCAGCTCCAGCCCAGCTCCCTCTCAGCTCTGACCCAGCTCAGAGGAGATGTTGCTCCCTGATGTTCTCAGCACTGCTTTCCATGTAGCACAATGTTACTATCTCTCCTCTCTATCATTCCATATTTTCTCTCATTCTCTCTCCTCTTTTTTGCCTCACGTCTCAGAACTTCTCACTCCTCATTTCCACTCAGTTGTACACAGCAGCTGAGATACATTACATTTACATTTACATGTGTTGCTACTATGCAGGGTGCTGTGTTCCACACCCCCAGAATATCAAGATTCTTCTAGAACTTGAGAATACTGAAGGCAGGCTGGGTGGATGTGTAAGGAGAGGAACTACTGCACTGGTTTTCTCACTGGTTTAGATGCGGTTTACACGCTGGTTTTTTCACTGGTTTAGACACTTGCTATATACTGCTGGTGGATTTGCTGCCTCAGTGTGTTCTGTAAGTGCACTGATCAAGAAGATGATCCACTGGGTTGATAAAGACTCAGTGCTCTGATTCACTTTCCTGCTCCTCACTACATGTGTGTGTATTTGCATGTTAGACTAGTGGATAGGGCTTTTGGCTTTTAGTCAGAAAGTTGCAGGTTCAAATCCTAGTTCTGCCAAGCGCACACTGTTGGGCCCTTGAGTGAGGCCCTTAACCATCTCAGCTCCAAGGGTGATGTTCAAGGGCAGACCCTGTGCTTATTAATGAAGAACACATTTTGTTGTACTGTACACGTGTGTATCTAGCACAGATCTAAATCTTAATGTGTGTATGCATGTGCACGTGTGTGTGTATGTGTGTGTATGCATGTGCATGCATGTGCGTGCACATGTGTGTGTATGTGTGCATGCATGTGTGTGTGTGTGTGTGTGCATAATTCAAGGCTCAGTTTAAATAGTAATTTCGAGCTCTACAGCAGCCTTTTAAATATCCTATCAGTCTGTCAGTCTGATTTACAGCAGCTCTGAGAGGAGAGAGAGAGAGGGAGGGAGAGAGAAAGTGAGAGTGGGAGGGAGAGAGCGAGAGAGAGAGAGAGAGAGAGAGAGAGAGAGAGTGAGAGAGAGAGAGAGAGAGAGAGAGAGAGAGAGAGAGAGAGAG
>JAOYMR010000004.1:7680697-7715773 GCA_025802075.1 Tenebrosternarchus preto | reverse complement strand
TCTATATGTATAACTGAGGGGTATTTAGATAAGTAATGTTCTATATGTATAACTGAGGGGTATTTAGATAAGTAATGTTCTATATGTATAACTGAGGGGTATTTAGATAAGTAATGGTCTATATGTATAGCTGAGGGGTATTTCGATAAGTAATGTTCTATATGCATAACTGAGCAGTATTTAGATAAGTAATGTTCTATATGTATTACAGGGATATTTAAAAAGTCAAATCCCTTAAAATGAGCAAGAAAGAAGCCTGCATATGAACAGTGTGAGAGTATCAGAGTATCAGTCAGAGTATCAATCAGAGTATCAGAGTATCAATCGTAGAATGTAAAGGTTGTCCGGGCCTTTTGCTCATCAAATCCGATTTATTCAAAGGGAGTTCACCAATCAAGCCCTCCAATAAAACCAGTGACACTTAATCTTAGGGTGCGGGTGGAGGAGGGAGGAGGTAGCCTCTAGAGGTTGCTAACCCAGGGTCATTCGGCTTGCAGAGTTCATCGCGAGGTTAGCCCCGAACTCGCGGGATCCTCAGCTCTTCGATCTTTTGTGTCATTATAACACTGGCATCGCACTGCACCAGAACAGATGACGTGGAGTGTTCTGCGGTACACTTTTGACCCCAGACCCCCAACAGTCTATATAGTAGCTTTCCTCTATTTCTCTCTGACACACACAGCTCTTTAACGTCAAAATTTTCAGTTAATGTTCCTGAATCTTTCTTTCATGTTGTTTTCTCTCCCCCCCGATTCCTCTACCTCGTTCTCTCTCTCTCTCTCTCTCTCTCTCTCTCTTTCTCTCTCTGCCTCTCTCTGTCACAGTATGCACGCACATGCAAGCTACTAATTAAGGTATAGATGCGTGATGATTCTTTCTCTTTATCTGTTTGTCCCGCACTGGGCGCAGGAGCGCGCGATGCGGGTGACAGTGAACTTGGCCAAAAGCAAGCTCTCGAGCTCTGCTGGTGGTTCACGGCGTGCGCACATTCATCTTCCTGCCGCCGCTGACCTCGTGGTGAACCAAGAGGAGGGACATTTTTTCTCCAATCTCTCTTCTCTCATTCATTGCCCCACTCTGTCTGTCTTGCCCTCACTTCTGTGTAACCATTTTCGAATAACCAGAACCTCAAGAGAATTCCGTAGTCTAATTGTCCTCTGTGCGACAGTAGGATATTATAGTGGACGTTAATGGTTATGGTACATTATAGTGGACGTTAATGGTTATGGTACATTTGTAAAACTTTGCTAGTTAAATTAGGTTATTGATGAGAAATTGCGATGAAAGATGATAAACGTAATATTTACATTACTCTTGGAAAGGGCCTATTAATTGTTTTCTGATTAATTTATGAGCCCACGTACAGCAGTTTAACTTAACGAAAAAAACATGAACCTCAAAACCGATGAGATCACACACCGAACTCGGATTGTTCCCAAACAACTACAGGAAACTCTACAGCAATAGAAACATGCAGAAAATACAGACGTGTCCTGAAGATGCCAACTCGGTGGCGACCAGCCAAATAACGGGACAATCGAGTGTAGTCACGCCTTCACGCAGTCAAATATCCCAAACAACGAAAACCGCAGAAAACACGGACACTATTGTTCCGTGCTCGAGGAATATAAGGTGAATTGGTGATCTATAGTTTTAATTCTGTGCTCACGCATGTTATAAAGCCACGTTGGCGTGTATTCCCGTTCGAATGTCAATATATACAGGTTCAAACCTTGCAGGTCAACAAAGTCAGGGAAAACTTACAAAAGCATACTGTTTTGAAATCTTACTGTTCACATTTTTTAAATCATGCTGATTAACAGTAGGCCCTATTTCAGAAACATTATATACACACTATGTTTACTAGCACCAGTAGTATTTAAGGTTTGTGTTCTACACACCAAAAGGCACCCACGCATGCGGCTCCAAATACAGGCTCTGCGTGCTGCGCGTTCAGCCAAAGTGGCGCTTCCTATTAAAGCACGTGAAGAAAATAAGGAGATACATTAATTTACGGCATCACTGTGTATGTTTACACACAGCGATGAGCTCTTCCTGGAGACACTGTCTGTGTTTACAAAACCACCCCTGCAACATCGTGAACACAATCCGTGGGGAAACTTTCTTGGCAAAGTAACCTAACAGCTCGCCACAGGAGAAAAAGAAGCAAAACACAAGAAATCAAAACACACTTACCACAAAGCAACTTTTGCCCTGAACGGTGAACACTGTCGTCATGTGTCAGGTCCATGTCGAGCTGATGTATAAGATGCAACGATGGCGACTTTAACGGAGCCTCTGTACGTCTACAAAAAGAATCAGAGAAGCTCCGCGTCAGTACGATTAGATGTTATATGCGATATACTGTCGACTCCCCAAAACCATAAACCCACTTTAATGGCCACCACGTGACTTTTTTATGGGCTACAAGCCTATCTGTCCGTGCGCCCTGGATGATTTTTACGGCCTGACTCATGGGCCAAACCTCCCAGTTCGCTCCTCACATCCTCGGCACCGTGTCATGAAGGTAGAATGCCACGAGGCCTAATTAAGTTTGCAAGTAAAAATTCTGAGTAGATTTTCCATGGAGAGGTACAAACTGGTCACTGACGCACAGTCCTTCTGGGAAGACGGTAAGGAAACCACACGAGCCCCGCGCATGAGTGTGTACGAGTGTTCCTACCTGTTGACAAAGCGTTGAAAGGGGACATTTTTCCAGAACATATTGAATAACATACTGAATACCTTAAAGAAAAATAAATGATTTTATTCAGTTGGACTGAATATTTAAGATAACATCTGAAATCCAATACTTTAACTTTGGTAAATGTTTTATTTCACGCAATATAGACATTTAACTTAATGCTGGTCACACATAATGATATAGCAAAGAACCACATTTTTACACAAATCCAAAAAAATACACAGTACACAGTCCTAATTGACTAAAATTTGAGGCAGAAATTAATCAAAACATTTACTGATTTAAACCATAATAACCAGCGTCATCATTATATCCGATGAATTTCCAGTTATCGCCGTCATATTTACAACACTTCACAAAATGACAATAATTAGTATTTTAAAATACAAACTAAAGTTGAATATTACTACAAGTTGTTGTTTTTATGGGATAACGTGCAAGAAATATACAATGTACTGCCATGTTTTGACAACAGTGTTTAAAATACAGTATGGCCACACACACATGTGGGCCCCGTCTAACTACAAAACTGACTGTAACTTCACCTGAAATTTGAGAGGTACCAAATAAATACATCCATCAAGACATACATCAGAGAACACAACACAACTTTTATTACCCAGTATGATATTCACTATAATCCTTTTAATAAGCTCGACATCAGTTATTGTTTACAGTTTATGAAATGCATCCGGTAAATACCTCAAACACCTTTCGTCATAATCATAGAAATAATAAGTTAATTTACACTTTCGTATGGGTATTTTAATTCTTCACGCGACTTTAATATGCAGCGCTACACACAAATAAAAGCATTTTACTTCAAAACTCATAGGAATGCTTTGGTTCTCAGTTCACGAGCAACTACGGAACGTTCAGTGTGTTACAGACAGCGGAAAGTCGGTCTTGCTCAGGAAAAGAGGAAAAGCTCATATCCCGTGCTAACTGAGCGCACACTTTTAAGATAACACTAACACACACACACACACACACACACACACACACACACTCAGGGCCGGTATACACTCCCCGCAGCCGCAATACTCATACTCTTCAGTTTGTTGTCCTTTTTCCATTTCATTCTCCGGTTTTGAAACCATATTTTGATTTGTCGTTCTGACAGGCAGAGTGCGTGTGCAATTTCTATCCGCCGGCGACGAGTCAGGTACCGGTTGAAATGAAACTCCTTTTCAAGCTCAAGGGTTTGGTAGCGCGTGTAGGCAGTTCGCGCCCTCTTTCCCTCTGGGCCAGCCAAATCTGTAAATATCAAAGGTCCAATGCCTTAAACACCAGAAAACGTAAACAAACGAACAAGCTTAAAAAGAGGCACCTTTCAAACTGAAACACCACTGTTTTTTAACCACATTGTGTATTAGCAATATACACCTGTAGAAGCCGATATGCACACCTATGGTATCTAGACAAACATTTAAAATGTATTAGGAAAGGTCAAATGTGATATTTAGGCTTAATATACATTAATTTACGACAATATTTTCTGACGTTTTTAAAATCACATTGAAGAAAACTTTTAAGATAGAAATCATGAAAAATTAAACGAAATAAATAATAACTGTGTTGATCTCTTTTGATGTTTTACCGTGATTTAGATGGAGTTTCCGCATCCAGGGATATATTTGTGGTTCAGACACACTCTGTGAAGTCGCCCGCGCTCCTCCCGTCGCGTTCTCTTCCTCCATACTGGTGCATGTTTTGGGGACGTCTTCACAACCCAGAAACGCGCCACCGCTACTGGACGTAGAACCGGTAGAATTCGGAATCGAGTTTTTTAGGCTGCGATGAGAGCATTCTCTAACTGGTGAACTTTCGACGGAGGAGCACGCGAGAGGGTCAGGGGGTGGCGATTGCGAAGGCGCATTGCTTGCGGTGAACGGTTGATTGTATCGTACATCGACAGGCGTCGCCGTTGGGCTCTGACTATAGCTTTGAGCTCGCTCACCGGAGGAGACGAAGTGGTCAGACGTGGAACGGCCAGTGCTGAGATCCATTCCGTTGTATCCATAGCCATACCTGCTCATGGAGTTCCGGTATTGGTCACTGGAACTGTGATCTCCATAGTTATGTAATGGATAGTCCGCGCCATTTGGATAGCGACCGCAGAATGAGTTCACAAAATAAGAGCTCATTGGTTGTTACTGATTAGCTTATAATTGTTTAGTCGGTGTTATTACAGCTGTAGAGAGAACAACAACGTGTGTGCTTGATTTGTGTCGCTTGATGGTTTTGCGCGTCTATTGCGCCTTTGCACAATTTATGATGAATTATGGAAATGACTGAGACACCGGCTTCATGCTCTCTTACGTAGGCGCCCAAATATGGGGTTTGGCTCGGAGTCACGTGCTTTTGTTGACCAGTCGTAAATCCTCTCCGATGACCTCCAGCGGTAAACTGGAGCGCAAGCAGGAAATCTGGATAGAATCTTTTAAGGGCGAGAGCGCGCGCCAGTACATAGGTAGTGGCCGGTGTCTGTTTAGAATTGTAGTTGTGCGCCACCCTTTGGTGAAACAAGAGAATTTCCACAAGTCCCGAGGCGAGGCACCTACAGGGTCACGCAGAGGTTAACGGCTTTGCTGCTGAAAAATGATTGTTTCTGAAACAACACACAACGCCCTGGTGTCTGACACAACACATAACGCCTTTGGAGTCTAACAGATCAAAATAATCCAATGAGCGAGTGGAAGGCTACTACCAACTATTAACGCTGGAATATGTTCATGAATATTTATATGTTACAAAAGGCGAGTTCGGTCCATATATCCGTGTGACGACACAAACCTGCATACAATTAACATCACTTTCACCGTAGCCTTACGTTTTTGTTTAATAAATATTATAAATCTCAACTTTTCCTGGCGACACTACTGCTAGACTAAAGACTGGCGCTACTATTGATTATCGCGACCGGTAACAAATCGATCGTGAATGTGTCGCTGTAAGTCGCTACATACATTACTGCACAGAGACTGGGTTAGGTGTTTATTTTGTGTTCAACGAGTTTGTTATTGTCGTGGTTGTTGTTCTTGTTGGCGCGCGCGCGCGTGTCTCTGTGTGTGTGTGTGTGTGTGTGTGTGTGTGTGTGTGTGTGTGTGAGAGAGAGAGAGAGAGAGAGAGAGAGAGAGAGAGAGAGTATGTGTGTGTGTGCAATGGTCATGAAAACAGACGATATGAATTTCTTCCTCACTACCGTGCTGCCTGCGTATTGGAGCACGAACCAGACATGTTAGGCGTTGACTTGGGTTAATCACCCTAGTCAAGCTTTGCGTTGAAACATCGTTAAATGTGAATATTTGTCACACTGACACACAGTTGTACCTTAAAATAAACTACTCATATGTCATTACTGAAACGTAAAAAGGTCACGGGAGGTCAAGTCAAAGATGCTATAAGACTTACATTGCAAAACGAAACTTACTGTGCCAACCAAACAAGCAAAAAACAAAAAACACAAAATAATCACGTGGCAAACGTGGGTCGGGGTAAAGTAACCATTTTTGGGTTCTGATACTTTTCAGAATTTATCTTTAGCATTTATAGGTAGGCGTACAACAACACCTCATAAAAACAGAATATGATGGTGGTTGTGAATAACGGCGGCAAAAGAAACTCAGACACTGTCTGGCTGCGGTGCGTAAAGAAGGTTAGAAAGTCGAATGGGGTTTAAGAAAAAACGGAATAAAATATATTAAATAAAATATATTATAAGATAAATGCAGGAACGTATTAGGCTGCATGGACATGAGAAAAGTCACAAACTCACGTTCGCTACCGCATCTGAACAAATGTGGCTAAATGTGTTGTGTGGGTGGATGAACACTGAGTTTCAGGTTCAGTGAGGGGCTCTGGGAGTAAAGCTAGAATTAAAACTAGAATTAACACTAGAGTTAAATAGAGGTAAATTAGACCCTGTATTCTTAAACAGAAACGGGATATTCTAGAAAGCACGGATTTAAAATACTCAGGACACCTGCCGTTAACTGTAACATATACAGCCTAAAGTGTCAAAACGGTTACTGGAATATGAAGCCAAGCTTGTATTGTTAGCTGCACTGAGCATTATGACAGCGCCACCAGGCGGCGGGTTTAAGATGTATCTCTGCTACGAGACCAAAATTTTGCAAAAATCCAGACATCGTTACAGACGCCACTGTATCATTAAAGTACACTGCACGGCACGTCAATATCCCGTGCACATAAACCATACAGTAGTGCCATGTAAGTGGAGCGAGCCGAAGAAACCGCCAAAACATACCGGTTCGAGCAAACCTGTCGGGACGGCCAAACCTGGCGTAGAACAACAAAATATTCATACAATTTATATTAAAATCAGGAAGTCTGGGCAATCTCAAAGGTTATATGTTATTTATATTAAAATCAGGAAGTCTGGTCAAACTCAAAGGTTATATGTTATTTAATCACTTTACCGAATAAACCAAGGCGTCTGCTGCACCACGAAGGAAGAATCATCCGGAACATAACAATAATAACCACAGTAATAACAACGACGACCAGAACAACAGCAGCAACAACAATAATAATATTGTTGTTGTTGTTATTCATGTAGTCCTACCCGTTACGGTGCTCGTTTGAACAAGACGACGGTCCCGTTGCACTACCCGTTATCGGTGCTCCTTGAAGCAGCAGAAGAAAGCTTGAACAGCTGGGCACGCGCGGGACGCGGAAAGCATCTGACAGATCAGTTCGTCGCGTGAGAATCTTCACGTCAGCAGTGGTCAGCACCCCGTTTTACTCAGGTCTCCACGGTAGTGACTAAACAAATCTGCAACTACAAAACTAACAACGAAAACAAACAAAATAACAACAACGATCAAATGATCAACGGAGAGAGGAAGAGAGAGAGAGAGAGAGAGAGAGAGGGCGACCGAAGTACACGGAAGAATGTAACCCTATTCTGGGGGAAAGGAAGCGTGCACATAAAAAGTTCATGTTCCTGGGACCTTAAAATCATGTGACTCCCGCCAGCCAATTGGAAACCATGTGGCCTCATAAAGTTGTACAGCAGTAGTAAATTTTCATAAACAACAGCAGATTTATAGTCGCGCTCTGGGTTAGGAAGAGGCGCGAAAGCGGGAAGATATTTGCAAGGCGCCATTTTACATGGGATATACTCAAAGCGAATCAATGTACTAATATAGGGTTAATATTTTAATACAGGGTTATTATTTTAATACAGGTTTACGCGACTTTTAATCACACAGTGTGCACATATAGGTCTACGGTTTTTGATCAAACGTGTTTTAACAAAATATAAAAACATTATGTGTTTTTTGTAAAAACATTAAAACATTTTGTGGGTTTTGTAGGTCTCTGAAGCAGCGTGCCATTAACAAAGATGTGAGAAGTATTTCTGACTGGATGTGAGACACCAGTTTGTTATAAATATTTAAATAATAATATTTTATTAACACCAGTTTGTTATTAATATGTACATATGTTAATATGTCGCCATATTAACATTTTAAAACATGTATAAACAATATACATGTAAACTGTAGAATTGCTCTTTGTGTGTGCCCATAGTTGCTGTTTTGTGTAAGCAGGACCTGCAGAAACACATCAGTACTGTACTTTGTAGATTGTTAATTCTGTGGATCTAGTCCTTAACCTATATGCAACATTTAGCTCTATATATTTAGTCCTTAGTCCTCATCCTGAAGCAATGGTTAGTTCTGTGCATCTAGTCCTTATTCATTCATGGCCTTTGTGGTGGTAGTTAGCTGAAGGTGTTTTTTCACAGGGTGGGTGGACAATACACACTATGATATTTCACTGGCTGTATAGGCTGTAGCTTCCCCACTCTGTAGATGACCTTGTTTGAGACGCAGCAGTAGTGTAAACTGGGTGCGATGCACTGTTTGGGTCTCACGTTGCTGTGGCCTCGAAAATAAGTACAATAAGGGCATTGCTTCATAACAAATATTTAAGAAATATTTCAGTGTAAAGGAGTGTAAAAGAGAGAAGACTACATTAGCCTGCATGATGGATAACCAAAGATACTGACCAGTGAAATCATTATACAACCATTACAGCAAACATTAATGCGTACAGGACACAGCGTAGGGCAGGGCGTGTCCCGCAGCGCAGGACACGCCCGCAGCGCAGAATAACGGTGGCATTCATGCCTCACACACGGACACCGGGATCTTCAAGATGAACAAAGCTAGAATCAGATCTGATACTCTTATCCACATGAAGAGTATGTTTTCCAGTTTGGAGCCGTCGGGATATTGTTCTTTGTTGATGAAGTTGCAAAGGTACATTCCCATTTTATCCAAAATTCCATCCTTGCGATCTAATCCCTCTAGATAAATAATTTGCTGTGCTTGTAGCTAGTTACGAAAGCTACGTATTACTTCAAACCACACGCTCAAACCTCACGCTCAAACCAAACGCTCAACACAAACGAATTTTCTCCCTTCAAATTGATTTGTTGGGCAAGAATCCTGAGTGTCATTTTTACGAGGCAGTGTGATATACGATGCCATTACAGCTGGAGCTCACTCCAACTTTACTAGACATAGTGGAGCTTTTAAAACCACATGGGCGTGGTCATGTGCTTTAAACGGCCAATCAGCTGCACCCTGCGTTTTCCGTGCTTTTCAGTGACAAAGTCCGTCCCAGGGATTTCACCGCTGTGAAACTGTACACACATTGTAACTTAAAGCACGTGCAGAAACGCCTATACGTCTATATTATTTTACATGATTATACTTATTTAACGTCTATATTACTTTGGGAATGAGGGCTCTGATTTAGACGAGAGATTAACTCAAACAAAAAAAATCGTTTAAACAGGCCAATTTTGCATTTTAACTTAAGTTCCCTAGATGTGTATTTGGAACTGGAAATGTTAGTATCTATTTAACTATTTACTTAAAATATACTAAATACATATTTAATATAGATATGTATTTACTTAAAATAGAGTAAATAAATAAATATTTAATACAGATATTTATTTACTTAATATAGACTAAATAAATACATATTTAATATAGATATGTATTTACTTAATATAGACTAAGTAAATAAATATTTAATACAGATATTTATTTACTTAAATAGACTAATACATCAATATTTAATACAGATATTTAGCAAGTGACCGAAAATAATGATGTGGACCAATTGGATCATAATCTTTGGAATAATTTGTTTTAGTTGATATTATATATGTATTTATTTATTTTTATGTCATTGTGTTGTACTGTATTGTGTTGTATTGTACTGTATTGTATTGTACTGTATTGTACTGTACTGTGTTGTATTGTATTGTATTGTATTGTATTGTATTGTATTGTGTTGTATTGGATTGTGTTGTGTTGTATTGTATTGTGTTGTTTTTGTTATATTGTACTGTATTGTACTGTTGTATTGTATTGTATTGTGTTGTAGTATTGTACTGTGTTGTATTGTATTGTTTTTTGTTATATTGTACTGTGTTGTATTGTATTGTTTTTGTTATATTGTTCTGTATTGTTCTGTTGTATTGTATTGTTTTTTGTTATATTGTACTGTATTGTACTGTGTTGTATTGTATTGTGTTGTATTGTACTGTGTTGTATTGTATTGTTTTTTGTTATATTGTACTGTGTTGTATTGTATTGTTTTTTGTTATATTGTACTGTATTGTACTGTGTTGTATTGTGTTGTAAGGTTGCCGCCACTCTCTCGCTGCTGCCATACACGATCTGCTCTCCCCATTTTCTCTTCATCCGCTTCAAACTGCCTAAAATTCTTTTTTTTTTTTAGCTTTTTTTTTTATTGATGTACTGTAGCATTTCCTGTATAAATGTCCAGAAATACAACAACTGACACTTTTTGGTCATTATATTTTTACGACAAATAAAAAAACATTTTAAGGATAATGGCACATTGCACACTCTTCTTTTAGGAAACAAAAAAGGATTCAAATATATAAACACGACATTATTATTTTGTTTATAATTTGTCTATTTATTAGTTTATTAGTTGTCATTAGTTAAATAAAAACTTATCATGTAATGTCACTTCATGAAAAACCTTTTTTAATTTAGGGGAAAAAAATAACGCAGCTTCAGTTTCACACCAGACGCATCCAGTTTAAATCCGTGGATCGAGACAGAAAAGTCGGGCCACTCTTGTACCAAACACTTGGAACAGCCACTGCGCGCACCTCAGTATCCTCCTCAAATACAAGAACGAGCACTAAGATATATTCATTTACAGTCTGAATTACATATGTTTGGAATATGCATAAATTATTATATTCATGTATTTACATATGTTTTAGGATTTGTATATATTTACTGGTTTAGAATATGCATATATTTATATATTTTTTAGAATATGCATATATTTACTGTTTTACGTCCGTCTAATATACATATAACAAAAGAAAACAAAGTGTAATCAATAAACGTCAAAATAAATAACCAGGCTATAAAATGAAAGCTAACTTGTTTTGCTATTATTACTTATCAATCATAAATCTTTCGTTTACCAACCCAGTCAAATGTTTTTCAATGAACGTGTTTGAAGATTTTATCCTTAAAAAAAGCTGAATGGTTTTGCACAATCACCGTATTATAGAGTCTAAATGACCGTATTTTAGAGCCAGAATCTTAGTATTGAGTCTACTAAATATATTCTATGTAACAGATTAAAAATGATTCGAACGAATAAAACTCAAAATAAGAGTAAATTAAACAAAAGAGTTTACGAGTAAATGGGTATTTTCTTCAGTACTCCAGCCGTTGTGTGTTTTATATATGGTTTCATAAGATGCTGGTAAATGTTACCTCATCATTGACCACAGTATTGAGAATACAAGGCACCCGCTCACAAGCGCTGATTTTGATAGAACTTTGCTGACATCTACTGGTCAGATGTTGTAATAGTTTACAGAAATAACACGCGGTGCACATAATTCCACTTGAACTGAGGTGGCTGTTTTGTTGACAGAACAATACGGATGTCAAAATGTTACATGAAATGCGTTATCATTTTCTATAGTATGCAAATCATGATTAACAATAAATAAATAACACTAATAAGCGTAACAATAAAATATTCTCCAGTGCCTTCCTTATCGCCATGGAAGCCCGCAGCTTTCAGACAAAAGGTGTTTGAGAACGCCGCGGGCTAGTTCCAGCCAGAGACGCCAATAAAACTAGATTATTTCCGCTGCGCTTTACGTGCATGCGGCGAAGTCTATTGGGAAGCAGAAGAGGGGAGAGAGAGCAAAGCTCCATCTAAAATGGGTGCACGGCTTCGGAAAACGACCTAATTGTGTCTGGACAGCCATAAAGCCATTAACCGGGGAATGCCAGACAGTGTCGCAACGCTTGCGCATAATGGCTGCGTCTCCGCAGAGATGCCTTTGAAGTCGCCGTCCAACTGCGGGTTTATGTGCACACGACACTTCACGTCCAGTCTGATGTGTGCTTTACACTGGAGTAATGTATTCAAGCTATAGCATAATGTGTTAGAGCTATAGTACAGCACTTCCTACATTCATTAATTGAGATGTGAGCGTGAAATTTGGGGTGAAGCTGCCCATAGGAAACACAGGCCCGTTTCTCTAGGTCACGGATTGTGTTAATGCAGCGCAGTACTCCCTGACTTCCGCTGTTGGCTCTAATAACATCTCTCTAATAACATCTCTCTTGTGTTGCATTCTCTCGCCTCGGAGTGCTTTGCACCCCATAAACGGTTATGGCCGTAATTGTCTTTTATGACAGT
Source organism: Tenebrosternarchus preto (assembly GCA_025802075.1). NCBI lineage: Eukaryota > Metazoa > Chordata > Actinopteri > Gymnotiformes > Apteronotidae > Tenebrosternarchus > Tenebrosternarchus preto. The sequence goes on along the minus strand of JAOYMR010000004.1, from coordinate 7,703,307 downwards.
ATACAACTATACCAAAGTCTTCCAGCAAAAGCCGAACTGTTGGATGGGAGAGGAAATTCCTTAGAACACCCAGAAAGGCTTCGACTATCCACAGTTCCGCAGAGGATGGAAGAGTCCAAAATATCTAAAATGCAAAATGTGTGTGCTTGTGTACGTGTGTATTCGATAGAAACTAACGGAGAGAACTGCAAAAGGGAAGGGGTGTGATTAAAGATGGTTCAAATCACATATTTCTATATCACAGTTTTTAAACCATTTCGCAATGCGGAATAAAGACTTAACACAGGAAATGCAGGTAGAACATAAACCAAAACATAGAGGCGTTCCTCCTTGAAGTGCGCTATCGGTTTAAACACTGAGGAATTTCTAAATAACTTAGAAGTTATTTAAAAACCTTTCAAATAACAACACCAACAACAATAATAATATATTCAAAATATTGTTAGGGTGTGTTTAGAGATTTGTGTTTATTCTTCAATAAGTAAAATATAAATTACGTTAGTGATATATGAAGTAAACAACAGATACGGGCCAAAAGAGGTACATTTATGTTGGCGTCAGTGTATATTTTAATTTCTGCTTTATTTCATATTAAATTTACATTTACATGTAAATGTAAATGTAATGTAAATTAAATTACTGGTTCCTTGAATAACACAAATTTTAACATTTTTTAAAGCGGAGATTAGATGTCATCACGGACGTCAAATGTTCATTGTTTTTATTGTTTTAATTGTTTTCTGTAAAATGTAGGTAGTGAAGAAACTAGGTAGTACCAAAAGTTACTTACGAACAGAAACAGTACAATGTTTCTGGATCTCTTATGTTCCCTTCAGTGTGAAAACTACATCAGCGCGACAATAACTCGGTTTACAATGGCCGTTTTGAAACGAATGGATAAGTATCAATAGACAAAAATGTAAGTAAATTGTTTTCACAACTATTTTCTAAATACACATTAGCATATGAAGATACAATCAAAAGGGAATTAATACATAGATGGAATAAATATATACCAGTTTAACACTTAACAAAGGGCTTGCTGAAGTCCATAAAAGTAATCCACGTTCCCTTTCCGTACAAATAAAAAGGATTTGTGCAAGATTCGGCAAAATCACGTATGACACATAAGTAAATCCAATATGCAATACAACTGGATTCCAGCATGCTCTAAGACAGAGGTGTTCAAGAAATGACCGAATCACGAGCTAACATAAGAAATTCCATTCTGTTTACGAGCGCTTTGCTCTTCGTTCTCTCTGTCACGCGTCTTTCGTTCCGGCTTTGTTCAGTTTTTTCATCTTCATCCTGCGGTTTTGGAACCAGATTTTGACTTGTCTCTCAGTGAGACTGAGAAGACGCGCAACCTCATACCTGCGGTCGCGTGTGAGGTAAGTGTTAAACAGAAACTCTTTCTCCAGCTCGAGGATCTGGTGCTTAGTATATGGGCAGCGTTTTTTGCGCGTAGAGCTCGCGTGAAGCCAGTTGGACACGGGATTGTCTGAAGAAAGAGAGTAAGAAGAAGAGGGGAGTTCCAGATTATGAACCAATACCGAGATTACCAACCAATACCGAGATTACGAACCAGTACCGAGATTACGAACCATTACCGAGCCCACTTGAACAGGTTTGTGCAGCACAAATCCTAGTGTAATGTAAACACCGAAATCTACGTGCATCACGAAATTTAAGTCTTTAACACGTTTTCGTAAAGCTACAGCATGAAAGATTCAACAACCATAGTCAATTAAATAAGGATCCCTCGACTTTTATTATATGCAAGATCCAAGGCAACTCAAGACAACTCTGTCAGGCATCAAGCAGAAAGTGTAGTTAATTAATGCATACACTGCAATATAAAACCACTTGACTCGGGCGTATCCCGATAACCGCTTAATCTTACTTGGATCGATGCCCGGGTTGTCGTGGCTCTTGTGTCCAGTATCTCCGTTCCGCACGGACAGCGAGTCCATGGCCGTGGTGTGGACCCCGTTTGGGAAATCATCTTGTAGGAGAACAGCGTGGGAGCTCGAGTGTGCACTGATACTGCTCGTTCCAGTAACCTCGGGTTTGGCGGAGTAGTGGGAATGGATAGTCGGTAGTTCGGTTAGACGCAGAGGTCCGCAACCGGATTCCAACAGCCACGATTGTGCGTAGTCTCCCGCTAATGGGGCTTGGGGTTGTGCATGCGAGAGATATGCGGATGATACACCGTTGGCCACGGGCGCCGGTATGTGGCCCCAGCTCGCGCCACCAAACACTGGCTGTTTTGAAGGGAATAAGCAGGGTCCGAACTCGCTGCACTCGGTAGGCAGAGCTGACTGCCGCGCGTGCGAAAGAAGTCCGGGGCCGGAGGGGATGTGGGATTCCTCGTTCTCCGGGAGAATCAGTGAGTCTACGTAATATCCTGTCACAGCTCCGGATGTCGACATGGTGGGGGCAAAGGCGCAATCATACACACACACATAAAAACAGCACCAAAAACACACCAATACCCTCGCCAAATAATAAACTCTGGGTATCAAAAGGTAGCTTCCCCCTCGCGAAGCCCCAGCCGGTTAATAAGTTGAAGACAGGCTGCAATTCTATTGGGTGACGCGTGCACGTGATCATAGAGACAGAACAATAAAGGATAAATCAATCTGCCTTGCTGTAAAAAAGCTCGTTTTGCTTAACGCAATTAGATCTGTAACGACATTCATCTAATAGAAAACAGAAAAATACCCACTGAACGGTATGAATAGCTGGGGTCTGTATGTATGCCGCAGCACCCGCGTGGCATGTAGATAGGATTAATTTCAGAATTCCCCAGTTTGTAAAAGTATTTCCAAAGGAGTTGGGCGCGTGGAGCATTAAAGCACTGCCCAAAACATTCACTTCAGGAGAAAGTCACAATAAAACAAGACCAAGAATATACCAAACACGACCATTTCATCAGATGAAAAACATAATAGCTGTTTAACTACTTACAATGAAGATACATGACGCTTTATCATGATAAACGTAATACATTTCTATTAGCCTAATTTCTAATTGTCGTCGTCCATGTCATTGTAATGCCGTTTTTATACATAAGGAAAAACATCCCAAAATATTTAAATAAATAAACGAACAAACAAATAAAACATGTCGTTTTTACTAACACATCTAGTGCTTTAAAGTCGGTGAATGCACTGTGGTGCTAACTTAAAGGCACTGTGGTGCCTAAAATAAAAACACAACGTAAACAGCCTGCTTCAAGATGTTTTTGTTAAAAACAAAAAACACACACAAAAACAAAACACAAAAACACAACATAAACAGCCTACTTCAAGATTCAAGAGAACCTGCTTCAAGATTACCACATTCACATACACGTTCACATACATTTCGACAAACAGCCAACACCAGCAGTACGCAGTGTGTAAATGTTTATCTTCAGGTGACGAAAAACAGTTCAGCATAATTTTTGCCCAAATAAATAAATAAAACACGAAATAATGAACGTTAAGGTCGGCATTATACTTCAATTAAAGAATCCACTTCTTACAGTCCTATAATATTATCAACATGCAGCTGTAGCAACTATAACAATAATAATAAACTACTAATATACTACCACTAATAATACCAATAATATACTACAAATATACTAATATGCTACCATTAAAAATCTACTGCTAATAACATACCACTAACATACAAATATAATATATTAACACACTAATAATAATCTGCTACTACTAATATACTACTATACTACCACTAATTATATACTACTAATATACTACTACTAAGAATAATATACTACTACTAATAATAATAATATATTACTAATGTACTACTACTAAGAATAACATACTACTAATAATATACTTCTAATATACTACTACTAATAATATACTACTAATACACTACTGCTGCTACTACTAATACAACTACTAATATATTACTAATATACTCATAATAATAGTGAAAAGCTGTAGGAATGTTTCATATTTGCTTTTTGATACTACTAATAATAACAACAATACTACTACTGTTACTACCTTTAATAATAATGATAATGAGTAATAATAATAAACATTAATAAAATAGTTTAAAACACATTTTAATATGCGTACTGATAATGCTCTAAACAGGCCATCAGTTCAGCCTAAACACAGTCAAATCAATTTTTTCTGTTTATAATGAATCCATCGTAGAAGCCAGTTGTGGTATTATAACGGAAGAACATGGGTTTAGCTGATATTACACAACAAAGATTTAAAATACAAATCTGTTGCAAATCTGACTTTTTACTTCTATACAGTTTATATTCGGTGTATGTAAAACATTTTCATATAAACCAACATTTCACGAGCTATGACAGCTATAGTCATAACTTGAGTACGTTTTTAAACAACGCCATTTATACTTAAACGAGTACAAATCTCCAAAAGAAGACTTTGCCCTGGTTCCAGTAACAAACCACAGACGGCGGACGGCCAAATCTTTTTACAGCAGGAAAACAGCCACCTTTCAGAATAAAAAGGACGGAAACGCCACGGCACTTCAGTGCTGTAAAAGCCCAAGGGGTGTTTGTTAACACGGCCGAGTTTTACCGCAGGCGCTATTCATGTCTTTTAGACCCCAGATACGATCCTGCTGCCGCGCGCCGTCATAAAGCCCATGCAACCTTTTGTGTGCCGCCGCCGTGTACAGGACCAGAAAGGAAGAACCTTCGCGCTTGCTGGAGCTCCACTGAGGTCGCTGTTGTCCACGGGATGTTTATGCCTCCTTTAGACCTCAATGCGGTGGACGTAAACGAGGCCTTGTCTGATTCTGTCTTGTTCTGTTTGATTCTGTCTTATTCAGTAGTCAATGAGAGGTTCTAAATAAACCCCGTACGATTTTGTATCTGCTTATCGACCACATGTTATTACAAAATAATCTCAGCTGTTTAAACACACACACTGCGGTACACGTATTACAAAAAACAACTATTTAGTTCAAAAATCTTACAAAATGGCAGTGATCCGTGATAGCACTCCTGGCCTCTCCTTCATTATTTTCACACAGAAAATGCCATGGAAACCGATAAAATAAAATGTCGACGAATTTAACTGTGGCAATAAAGACAGTTTCGTGTTGCTGAGGTAGAAACGCAATCCCAACAACATGAAACTACCTGAACCACTCGACAGTCGTATCTCCGGATAACAAATAAAAACAATCGGATCTCACATAAAAACAATCACCACACAAAAGAGTGATTAAGCAGACTTCAGGTTGTAATTTAAACCATTCCAGTACTTTGAAGAAAACTAGTCATTGCTGCAAGTTAAACTCCATAGTGTCAATCCAACAACACGTAACTTCAATGCAACAACACATAACCTCGGATATGGCCTCACCTGTGTACTCCAGCGCAGTTTGAAATCCTACGATTTAAACACAGTTCCCCAGCCGAGCATAGCTGAATGTTTCTAATCCTAAAGCAAGCCCTGTCTCTCGCAGGCTGTTTTAGAACTGCACGGAGGCTAGTCTTGCAGTAAAGTGACGAGCCTCGTGCAGTAGAGAGCTATAAAACGCCACAAAAGCGGACTACACTGGCTGGACTCCTGCGCGAGCTCAGCACACGCCACCACCTGAACGCTTCTGAGCGATATTCAAAGAATTTACGCCAGCAAAACACGACATGATCTAAGACTCCACTGAAAGAGGAAAAAGGTCGATAAATACAAATAAACCCAGATTAGAGGGTTCAAATACTCCAAGCCATAATTAGTGAATTAAGCAGAACATTTTTCATGCATAAAAAAGCGTTAGTGTAATGACATGTGAATCAAATGTGATTTCATGTAGCCATTTTAATCGTTTGGTCATTTGCGCTACTGTACAAAATATTAAAACAAAAAACAATAATTAAGACAGTGTGTGAATGTGCATATAATAATTTATTCAACAGGCAAAACACAAAACATTCGGGCGAAATAAAGTTTTTACACAGAAAACCAATAAAAGCGAAATAGGCGATATGACTATAGTGTCTCTGTACTAAAGATATATTATCTACACACACACACACACACACACACACACACACACTTTCTCTCTCTCTCTCTATCACACACACACGCACACACACACACACACGCGTATAAAAAACAGAAACTAAAATCATACGATGATCATGATGATCGTCATTACGACACCGCCATTTGTTTACGAGTATCCCACTCAAACTGAAGAACACACTGGCATTTTACCAACAAACAAGCCGCAAATTCATGTTTCAAAAACGAATAAATTAACGCGAAGAAATATTCACCACGATGCGAAAAGGCTACTCTCAAACAGAATTAAAAGCAAAGTAGCAAAGTGACTAATTAAAACATTCATTTCGTCAGTAGCTTACACAGAAAATTCCAACACGATGCACGCATGGAATATAAATAGCGCTTTTGTTATATACAAAATATATGTTTGTTATATGTGGGTTGTTATATACCCACAACAATTTGAGAGTTCACGGATTCGATTCTCGCGGCTCATTTTCTTCAGTTTCATGCGCCGATTCTGGAACCATATTTTGACTTGCCTGTCGGTCAGGTGCACGCTGCGGCTGATCTCTAGGCGACGCTCGCGAGTCAAGTACATATTGAAAAGGAATTCCTTCTCGAGCTCCAGGGTTTGGTGCTTCGTATAGGGGCAGCGTTTCTTCCGGTCGCTCTTCGAGGTTAGCCAGTTAGAGGCATTCTCTGTATTAGAGAGTCCTGCAAGAACATGGACAGACACGCGAGTTACTTATGCAGGGCTCGCGCGATTCTCTATGTACCCTGAGTACTAACGTGCAAGTTTGTGTGTGTGTGTGTGTGTGTGTGTGTGTGTGTGTGTGTGTGTGCACGCACGTGCATGCAAGAATGTGCGTGTGTGTATCCAGTTCACTGTTTTATAGTAGAATGATAGCAAGTTGAGAGTCACTGTAAAATTACACTGTATACATTTCTAACTTTTTTTCACAATTTTTACAAATCTCGTCCGGCGTCGTTCGTCTTATGTTATTATAATTGTTACATGACTTTTTGGGGGGAGTGTTTTATAATGTTATATCTAAATGATATCCCGCTTCATGGCGAACAATAAATTAAAGTAACCAAACAGTACAAGCGTCGTGTTTGATTTTTTAGAACAAGATGTGTTTATTGAGAAATCTGTTAAACTCACCTTTACTACCGTCCTCTAAACACTGTCTCGAGTTTTCGGGGGTCTTGTGAGATGACGTCCCTTCGCTGGCGAACTCCGGCGTCCCCATCGTGTCTCTGTGAACAGCAGGCGCGTGCGTCTGACCTCTGCTACTCACTGACTCCACATTATCTCCATGTATTTGTGCGGGTGCCTGCTTTGAATTGGGCAGCAGGAAATCATATCGCAAAGTGCATGCCGTCGTCAGTGGAGTATGATGATGCGAGTAGCCCTGCATACTGTGGCGGTAAATCTTTGCAAGTGAATGAATATCAGAGAGCCGGAAGTAGCCCGAAACAGGAACGGGTCTACTGTAATTACAAATGTCTATACTGGATCCTGAAGGAAACTCTGAATTAGGGAAATCCTTCTCGTAAGAGACAGATTCTCCAAGCCCGTTTTTTGTCTCGAGGAGATAACACGCTCTCTCCTGTCTGCTGTTCGCTGGAGAAAGACATGGCGAGATATCTTCCTCATGTCTGGCTCATGACAGCACGCGACGGGACATCGACGTATTCATCCACATGACCTAACTCGTCATGGAAAGCTTAGCGCGCGATAGCGTCTTCGCCACTGGCTTCTGTGCTCTTACTGGAACCAGGACGTATCGCGTCGTTTGCTCGTCCTTAGAACGTACGGCTGGGTGGTATAGCGCCGTGCTGACGTGCCCTATATCGAGACTGTGCAATGACCGAGTTCAGTCCACACGATGATCAGGTGTTCGCGACCTATGTTGCCATTACCGCACGCCATTAGCCATTAGGGTGTGTTTTGGTGAGAGGCAATGGAACCCAAAGCCCACCCTGCCGCAGTGACGAGGAGTTCTCGCGAATTGTGTCTGCACTTCTAAACTAGTGCAAGTGCACAAACACATAGGCATACGCCCACATCATAACTACGTCACCAGCAAGCTCGAGATCAAGTCTGGGCTGGAATAGATGACGCAACGTTTGTTTTGTTTGTCTTTCTTTCTCTTTCCTTCTTTTCATTCTTTCTGACTTTACTTCTTTCTGTCACACCCACCCTCCCCACCACACACAACCAGAAACTCACTTATTAACACACACTCACTCACGCGCACACACACACATACACACATACAGACACACAACCAGAAACGCACCCTCCCACACACACATACAAACACAACCAGAAACGCACCTACACACCTACACACACACACACACACATACACACAAACAGAAACGCATCTACACACACACACACACACACACACACACACTCCATGCTCCCTGGACCCAGAAATGATCGAATATTTAACGAGAAAAGGATCATTTATGCTAATCTTTCAGTCTCTTCACGCGTAGAAACAAATAAACAAACAAAAAAACAAACAAAAAAACCCCAAACACGACTGTTGAATTATATCAAACTATATTTTAGTTATTTTCAAACAAACGAGTCCAAAGAAAGTGTAGCTTATAATTAAAATAAATATAATTCAAATTACTACGTATATGTAGGTTTTATCACATTCGTTTCACTACGTTGTTTTATTTCATGTCAAGATAATCAGGTGAAAGCTGTGAACGATCGCTAAGTTGCGCTGTGGTTATTATGTATTATATCAAGTCTATGGTATACTAATTACTAATATAGTATACTATTTACTAATATAATATACTATTCACGAATACAGTATACTATTCACTAATATAGTATACTAATTACTAATATGGTATGCTAATGACTAATTTGGTCATAATGAACATCAACATCATTTAGTTAATGAAGCCCATGTCAAAATGTGTTTTGTGCGCGTGCGTTATGTATAATAGGGTATTTGGAGGTGAGAAGCTCGAGGTATCTGCAGATATTAGGTAAAGAGACCAGAACTTTATAGACTTTATAACAAATACGAATTATTGAATTCAATTCGACTTCAATTCAGTTTTATTGTCATTCACAATATGCAGGCACTTGTGTACGCGAAAAGAGGGATTTTTAATATCAAGATAGTGTTTACACCCAAAGAAAACACAAAAAAACGTAAAGAACGGAGTAGACTCCTATAAACAATAAGAACGCAGTAGAGACTCCTGTGAACAATAGGAAAATCGCTTCTGTAATTTTCTTATTTATCATCAATAATCTCACAGCTATTTCAATACGTTCAATTAATCGTTTAATAGCGATAATGCCAATAACAAGGGTTTAAAATTTAACTAAGCGCGTATGTCTGTCTCATATAGTGTTCTGTGTAAGCGGAAAGAAATAATGGACAATAATATAACATTTTATTTCGAAGAGAGACAGACAAAGGTTCCACGTGCATGGTAACAGGACCTTCTTGCCCTTCTGTCCCCTCGCGCGCCTTCATGCTGTCATTGAATCCGCTTTACGGAAAGACCCTATCGTGTTACACAATTCCAAACTATACTTCAAAATGCACCACTGACGTTAAAGATAGAGGAGATGAGAGAAGGCTCGGGGAGCTTCCAGACACTGCGAGCCAAAACAGCGTTCAGAGCAGGACTCAAACAACTATAATCCTGACTGCTAAGGTCGTGGTGAATTAGCCTGGTTCTAATTCATCTTCGGCTTCATTTAAAAAACGAATCTCAAAAATGTGATTAATAGGCATTGTTAGAAAAGACTTGATATATCCTGATATTTCATTGAATAAAAACAGTCGATGGTTTATGTTGGGAGAGAACGTTCAATGCATGAAACGTTTCAGAGATGGCGCTGTTTTTTTTGCTTCCTGCAAAAAAAGTATCTATTATGTATTTTTTCATTCTGCATCCAAATGTGTTTTCTCAATTTCTCCACCACCCATAGTTGTTTAGTTCCAGTATACTCATATGTCATTATGTATAGCATGAGAAAGTGTTACCAAGGAGGCTGGACCCCCTTTGTGCGGGTAGTATCCTGCTGAACATTGAAGAGGGATGTGCCTGAGGCCAAATATAAGCAAAACACATACACTGCATATTTTAGAAGTATGACTGCACACATTGTAAATTTAACAAAAGCCTTATTTATGAATAAGTAATATATAATACATGTAAAATAAACTGTACATGATCGAAACTGTAAAATCAAAACTACATGATTGAACATTTAAAAAAATAGATTCATAATTAGAATAAAATGTACTACAATGTTATAAAGGTCCGTGTATTTTAGTTTGGGAAGCAAAAAAAAGGTAAATGTTTGTTGGCCGGAGTGATTTTACACGCGTACTCTTACGCACTTGCATTGTGTTGGTGTTGATGTTTCAAGAATTAAGTCTCTTTAAAACTTTTTGGAGTATTATTCTGCTTATGTCTGCCTATATTACGTAAGTCTGTCTTTAATACGTAGGTCTGCCTATACTACGTAAGTCTGCCTTTAATGCGTAAGTCTGCCTTTATACGTAATTTTGCCTAAATTCAAGGTTTCCATCCGGTCCACCATGCTGGGTCAGTGAATTGTAAAATTTAACCTGAATCGTAGGCTCAGGTTACAAACAATTTAACGGATTCCACTATAACTATTGTAGTTTGTTAAATAAACGCTCATTATATAGCTTCCTTTCGTTTGTGATCACCTTTGCAAAAAAATATTCGAAATTCAAGAGGCTTCCGGCGCCTGCTCGACCAGAGGTTATCCTATACGGTCATGACATTGATCTCAAGAGCGCCGCCCGGTGGACACTCAAGATGGATCTTTGTGGAATTCTCATATATTTGAGATAAGAATGGACACTAAATAAGGAGAAGAGGTCAATACGAGAAACCAGTTTGATCAGTTAATTGGAACTAGACGTAAAGAGTATGAACGATGCGAGCAGTGGTCGTTTCTTGTCTTTTCGCCTCCAGCCACCCTGGAAACGCAGCTAGTAACCTTGGTTCTGAGACACTTTATGGCACCACACTGCAATCGTCCAAATGCTCTAGACGCAGACAGCTTTTACGATCGCGTTGCTGCAGCAACACAGAGGATGTCAAAGTAATTACGCCGAGATTCCTCAGCGCCTCAAAGGCTGAGGCGGACATGCGACTGAGCAAACGGCATTAAAACCCCGTATTCAACCAAAACATTAAAAAACAGTAACAGTAAACCTCTCCCCAATGTGTGTATATATATATAGGGGAGAGGTTTACTATATATATATATATATCACATTTGCTTATAACTTATGATTTTTTTTTCGGCTGATATCATACATGCAGATGATAACAGCAAATATGGAATTACTATTTCCGGAATAAAACTCTATAAAATAGTTAAAACTTTTTAAAATTACGTTTCCTGGTGAACAGAGAGAATATTTCCATTAGCTTCTATGGGGAACATCGTAAAGGATACGTTGGGCTTGCGAGTGTAACCCAACATAATGAAAACGTTATACAGCTGGAAGAAAGAAAAGAAAGAAAATGTATGTATTCTTGTTTTAAGATCTTGTCATTTTTTAAACTAGCTTGAAAATAACGTATCGCTAATCTGTAGGCTACAGTTAATGATGGAATAATTCCTTTATCAAGTTTCAGCGTTATATACCGTAAACGCAGCTTTCGTTATGATTTCTTTCCTTATGATTTCTTCTTCACTAAAGTGAACGAGGAAAAGACCTCAGTACTCTCAGAGTATGCCATGGCCAACACATACCCCTGCCATATTTGTTTGAATAGTTTAATTGCTGTTTTTGGAAATATATAATACATTACAAGCAGTGACGTTCAGTCGTGTCTATACAAAAAATAATGTTCTTCACCTTACACAGAAAACGTGGAAATGTAAACCGTAAAATAATCCTTCGTCTTTGGGTGAAAAGTTAATTTCACGTAGCGGGTCAGACGCCGTGGTGAAGACGGCCTTCTACAAACTGAGCTGAAAAAGCGCGCGGGCAGTTCACAAAAGCAGTTTCTATACAGCCCACGAGGCTTTGGTGAGAGGATTAATTTTTCTCTCGTCTTTAGTTCTGCATCATTGTCTTTTGCTGATTTCACAATAAATTTTAACATCTCACAACAAGAACATTTCACAGCGCGTCATATTATTAACAATTCAAGTGCAACTGTGAGTGCGATTTAACTGGTAGAAAATATTATTGCTTCAACGGTGGTCACAGATTTTCTCTAGTTTTGTGTCAAAAATAAAATGCCACTACAGTAGCGTGGCAATAAATAGCGATGCAGCCTGAGTCCTCCCAAGATCACCTGTCCCGTTTGGTTTCGTATTTGTTCGCACCAAAGTCTTTGGCCTTAAAGACCAAACTGTAATTCCACGGTTATTTGACAAGTGTCTATGTATGTCTCTCAAAATATTTCAAAAACACATTTTCATCAGAGAACAAAATACATTTAGACCACAAACTGTGTGTTAGAATTCAAGCAGAAATATTCGAGACAGCTAGGGTGAAGCAGGCTTTCGAAACAAAACAGCACAAACAAATCTCTGCTGACCATAAAAATCGTACGAGCAACATACACACAATTACCCGTAGCAAAACATCGATATGCTCGCGCTCACTGTCACTCCACCAAATCAAAGCAAATGCCTGCCTCCTCGAACTTGAAATTAACCGCTGAACATTGTTATCACCACGTGGTTAATGCGGTTGATACTACAGCAGTAGTTGTCAGTTATCACAGTGTCCTAGAGTAGAGGATTCGCTGTATAGTATTGCAAACGATCCCTGTTAAGTTTTTTTTCTTTCATGCGCCTGTTCTGAAACCAGATTTTGACTTGTCGGTCGGTGAGGTTCAGCAAGCGCGAGAGCTGAAGACGTTTCTCTTTGTTGATGTACACGCTGAAGAAGAACTCCCTCTCGAGCTCACGGATTTGGTATTTAGTATAGGGACATCTTTTCTTCCGTACTCTGGGCACATCTGGAAGGCACACAAAAGTACACGAGACGTTTGTCACTGTATTTTGTTTTCATTGCAAGGTCTCAGCCAAACTAACCAGACCGCAGTGAAAATGAACAAGCATTAAGCATCAGTAAGCATTAATAAGCTTTTATAAGATAATAGTGATGGATACGTCATGGAACAGAAACGCTGGTGTATTTCTACAGCAGTTTCTATACTATCGCTTCTGAACAGACTTAATACAGTTTCTCACGGAACGTCCGAAGAACATGTCGAACAAAACGTCTTTGTTCATATTTCGTCTTTGTTAATTTTTTTCTGTTAGCCAACCGTATTATTTCCTGATTTAGAGATTATAGCATTTACAGCAGAGCCATATCTTTTTAAATTATTATTATTATTATTATTATTATTATTATTATTGCTATTATTATTGCTGTTATTATTATTATCATTACTACTACTACTACTACTACTACTACTACTACTACTAAGTATAGTAAAATAATAAAATTTATGCAAGTACGTAGTTAAGGAGAACTGTGCATCTTAATATACAGCACACCATTTGGATTATGGACCATGTTTATTTTGGATTACATGTTTATTTTGGATTACATGTTTAGCAAAAGCGACGTGTTGGTTACCTTAGTGCACCTAACAGAGCGTGCAGGCGTGCACATTCTTCACACATACGAACAGACATGCATGATGGCCTTTTAACGCTAATAACCTGTGAAAGTCGCATTTATTATTTTACACAGTCCTACAATAAGTTGGTTACTATGGTTCTATGACTATTACTATAACCACTTCGAAACCAATGCCCGAAGAAACTCGATTTTAAAGTTCAAGTCAAAAAAACCCTTGGCTGGAGTATTTCATGGCCAATTTCATTTCCAAGCACGTGATTCTCGCAGTTTGTAAGTGTTTGTTGGGGGAATCTCAAGACCTCAATAAAACTTACATGCTTATAAAACAGCATATAAAAGTTTAACAGCAGCGAACAAGATTGCAAACGTTCTTTCATGACAGGCTCCCTGTAATCATACATACTGTTCACTCTGATCCTTTTTTCCTCGTTGTTGCCGGAAGAGGACTCGGGGCTACTGGTCTCGCCCCGCTCCTGTCCCTCTGTCTCGTGCTCCGGGGCGGGTACTGGCGTCTCGTATTTGTCGGAGTGCTGTTTGTCCTCACTCGTGTATTCCTTGTTGTGCGCGTTTTCTACGTTTCCATATGCGTTGTCGAAAAACTGATCGAAGGCGCGTGGAAGTACCCCATTTCTCCCGACGCTTCCGTAGAAGTTCGACGATGTGCCCGAGCTTGCCGTGGACTGATGATACACGGCGGAACTATTCTTCGCGAACATTTCTCCAACGGTAGCAGAGGCTGGTAAACAATCCCGGTGCACCACGTCCTCCCCTGGGTAACACTGAGCCAGCGAGCTCCTGTGAGGCCACTTTCCGGACGCGTCGATGGCATAGTCTCTGAATGTAACCTCTCTGACAGGCTGAACCTGCGGCAAATTTGTCGAGTATGAGTAAGAAACTGGGCGAGAACTAGTGTTTTGAGAGAGGAAAGCGGGCAGCGCAGTAAAGTCTGTGCCCGGGACATAGTATGTACAGCTGGGCAGATACATGTTAGAACCGACGGGAAGTCTCTCATCAAAATCCATCATTAGCCGTGATGTTTCTAACTAGGGCTAGCGAGACACAACGCCCTTAACATGGCTCACAAGAGCTTGTGCCTCTCGCCCTCCTTTGAAGCCGTATCCGCGAGGCAGAAATTTTGAGACGTAAGCTGACGTGGAAATTCATCTACATCCATTCCAAAGGAGGCCACGGTCACGTGTTCCACATCAGAAATTGACAGATTTCTCTTTCTCTGTCTACCCTCCCCTCTCTCTCCGAGAGCGTGCGTGCGCGCATCCAGTCAGAGTAATTGTAGAGTATATAGGGTTTTATGCTTTGACACGCCAGGTTAACCGCTGTTTCTCACTGATGCGACTTCTTAACATTCTAGCTTTTGTTAGTTTGCTCAACGAAATACATAAATATAACATTATGACTCCGGAGGGCTCCCAATCAGTGCAATGTCAAGTTTCTCTTCTCTTTAAAATAACACAGCTACAACTAAATCAGTAGACAATAGACAATTGGTGAGTTTTCAACAAGCAGTTTAGAAAAACTGCTTTGGTCGTCTATGAATTAAAATAACTTTCTTTCTGGCGTTACGCCCGTCCGCACATTTTTCTCAGTTTTTTAATGTTTTGGTTGAACACGGGGTTTTAATGCCGTTTGCTCAATCGCATCTCTTAGCATCGCTTCATGACCTCGTGCGTTGATATGTTTAAGTTCTTATTAATGTAAATGAGAAGAACGCAGAAACATTTCCATGCAGCCCTGTAGTACGGCGCGTGACAACAGGTAAAACAATGGAATCAATTCTATTTAGATTGTAATGCGCTCATAATGTGTGGGGATTTTGGATTAAAACAAGAATTTATTTTTATTTTATTTTATTTTTTTTACAGCTGTGGATGAAAATTACTCAAGTGGCTTCTTTTTGCAGTCATCAGCCGCATATGTGCTCGCGTGTGTGTTCTTGGCAGCTGTTACTAGGACGTGGGCCATACATAGTGTTATTTGGAACTTTATTTGCCAAAACATCTCAAATGAAATGGAGGCAATCTACACATTATTTAACCAGTTAGCTTAATTAAGCTATTCCTCATAACAAAGCAGGTATAAGTAAACTACAGATCGTAGACATTCTAAATTTCCTTGCTTAAGAACAAACTAGCTAATATTTTTAATTTTGCCAAGAAATATGTGAATGGAGTATATTTAAATATTTTAATGGAGTATATTTAAAGACACATAGCAAAAAAAAAAACATGCTCAAAGAAGGCTGTGTGTATCGTTTTACATGCATGAAATATGGTAAGTTGTAAAATGAGGGAGAAGGTATACACGGTTGGCTTCTTTAGGGCTACAGTAATAAAATCATCCCATAAAATACTGTTCGGCAATTCGGCCAATGAAACGTCACACTAATAAGAACTATAACTTGGTCTGGAATAAAATGTGAAAAAGATCATTATAAACGTTTGAAAAGATGTTTGTTGTAAACGTTTAAAAAGCTACGTAGGCCTATTATAATAGAAAGAACTGTTGCCATCGCAAGGAGCACGCGCCGTGGAAGAAAATAGAAAGATTCTTTTATTTTACATAATTGTCAATTTTAGTTTCTATGTCCATGGTTATTACTGAGGTATGAAGGGATCATAGTATAGGAAACACTTGGCATAGACGAGATTTTCAGGATAATTTGGTGTGACCGTGAGTGTTAAACCCGATGAGGCTCTCGAGCGCTGCACGACTTGGCCACACAGTGTCTTAATTCCCGTGGATGAAGCACGCGATGACCGCGTAACTCGAGCTTCAGAAAGCACAGCCTGCTAAATTCGCATGGCCTTTTAAATATTGCTATTGAAAGAGTTACAACAACGGAACTGATTTCAAAGCCAACCCTGTCGCTGTAATCTGGGTTCAATATTGTCCCGGTGATGGAGTGTCCTTTGTCTGCAAATACCGACACAGCGGACATTACACAAAACGGTGGCCTCGAGACCTCACGCTCCGCCTCTTCGTCAACTCTTGACAAAATCCATGCCATGTGTTTGAAAGCGTTCAGCAATAACTGGGCCACAAGAACGGAGAGCTTTTGGGTTTTACAGAGCTTTTGGGTTCTATAAGTTTGGTCGTTTCCTCATTTTACACGTATAAAGGCGTAACTGGGAGGATGCGCTCAAATCAGTAGACAACTATCACCGGAGCAAACACACCACGCCTCTGCAGCATAGGCAAGACAGGAATCTATTTTGTCACATAATTAAAAATGCAGGTACGTTTGGGGTTCTGATACATTATTCAATGAATTTTCTGGCATTTGATAACTTAAGTGTGAACGTGACTTCATTAAGATCATATGTACTATCAGTTCAGTTTACGCAGGCGCAGAAGCGCGGTGCGGTAACTGTGTTGAACCTTTTCTCGATTTTTCTCTTGATACAGCCACACGCTATCGTGCAGCGATCGTGACTTCACACCAGGGGTGGGAGAAATGAGAGTGACGAAGAGACGACCATCCATGGTCTGCCGCGGGTGGAGCAGAGGCTCGCTCACATCCTCCCTTCAGTGAATGTGTGTACGACTCACCTCAGAAACACAGAGAGCACATCACGAAATGTGTGAGAAAGGAAAGCAGCGAACAAGAAAGTAAACGCACCATTCCGCCATCCTAGTAGAATGTGAAAACCTGCGGCGGTGAATAGAGATTAATTTGCAATATGCGTAATGCGTGATTACGCTGCCACATAATTCTGAAACGTAAAATATTAAAACGCACAAAAGACACTACGTGAGCTGCAGCGTGTTAAAATGCTTTTTATATAATGTTCAGAGAGCTAGGATTCTTTCAGGAGCCTGCACGTGCCATAGTGTAATTTGTCTCACATGGTTTCATCGTATCTCCTTACAATGTGGCAGATTAACAGCTACTGGTTTCAATCAGAATGTACAACATCAGGAATAGGCGAGAATTTCAGGATATTCAGAACATTCACATGGCGATTTTTATACAAGAGGTAACCACTCCGTAGCTGAGAGCCGTTATTTCAATTTTGACATCGAGACACCCGTTACAAATACTTTAACAAGGTTGTTTTGGATAACAGCCTTCACAATAACACAATGAGAACGTGATGTTTTAAGAAAATGTTTTTTATTGGAAATATAAATGCAGTTTTTAAAAAGGACAGAAATATATTCAGTAATTCCGTGGTAGTATTTTGATAGCAACTAGCCTACCAAATCAGTAAATAAAAATATCATGTTTTGCTATTAATTGGACTAAAAGTAGTATAGATCTACATGCAAATAATCTCAAATTTACTTCACTATTCAATTCCCTTTCTTGCCAACGTTATAGTTTTGAACTTGAGTGGCGGAGCGGTAATAACCGTAGCTAATTAGCTGTTGGGCACTCGCGTGCAGCTGAATGGGAAACTCGTATGATGCAAAAAACTTTCTTCCGGAGCGAAATTTTTTAAGAAAACCAAGAAATGTTACAAAGCGTCGAAGTCGACTGAGAACAAAAGAACGACGGAAATCAAGGGTTACAACGACCAATGCCAAAACATTTCAGCAACCACGTGATTTACGGATGCAGTAGCCTCTATATCTACAACCACCGGAAAACGTCGCATGACCGCATGGCGTGTTTAAATAAATTAGTTGAAAATGTGAAGTTTTACATAAGTGTGTAACAAGAACTTTAGTTAATGTATCTGTAATAGATACCAACTGAACATTTTGTTTAATCTGCGTATTATTTATGTTTGTCTAGAAAAATTATATATAGTCCACAGAGGATTATAGACCACCGTCACAATGAAGACTGGGGTGAACTGTCATAACGAACAATAGGTCGCTTAGCTGCTTATAGCGTATATTATTACTGGTGCGTTATTTGCATATATTAATAATGGAATGCGTTGTATTCATATATTAGTAATGGTATGCGTTATTTACATATATTAATACTGGTATGCATTATATGCATATATTTAGTACGGGTATGCGTTATTTGAATATATTAGTATTTGTAGTGTTTAGTGTTTGTATTTTATTTCTGTTGCGAGCCATTTTTTAATTAATACGAATTATTTGATGACCAAACAAATTAAACATTTATAACACATTTTGCAGAAACTGTTTAAGCGTCGAAAGATAAACTATTATCAAACTATCACTAAACTACGACTGATATTGTACAGACTGTTCTGTGTATAAATGTCTATTAGGTACTAGAATTTTCAGCTACACTGTTTGATTGTACTGTAAAGATGGTTTATTTAATTAGATAACACGAAGTTCACGTCTAATGAACCTCCAGTCTCTGTATTCTAAAGTCTCAACGTCAATTGTGTACTTGTGTTGTACGTACTTCTCTACTGTGTACATGTGTTGTATGTACTTCTCTGTTGTGTACTTGTGCCTGTACTTACTTCTCTATTGTGTGTTTGTGTTGTACGTACTTCTCTATTGTGTACTTATGTTGTACTATGTTGTGTACTTGTACAAATTCTATATTGTGTACTTGTATTTAAAACGTTTTTATTTGTGACCACATGTTTGGAGCAGGGATTTACGCAAACAGTGCGTGGGAGTCGGGGCGGAAGCTGGAGGCGGGCCATAAAGGCATGACGCGTCTGGATGACGTGGGCATGCCACGGCTTCTGTCACTGTTGTCTAGTAAGGGATACTTACTGATTTTAGTCTTAAAGCCTAGGTGTAGAGTACTGGCCTTAGACAGAACACGTGAGACTTCCTAAAAAAGGAAGGTCAAGTAAACGTAGATATAGATTACTCATTTGTAATGACACTAACCTAATCTGCATTGCAATTTGGAGTCCTTGTCAGTTTATGGTCCAAACTTATTTAGACACAATCAAAATATTATAAATTATTCTAAAATTATAATATATAAAGTTATATATAAGGCTAATTCACTAACACTGTAAATATGTACATTTATATATATGGCTAAAGCACTAACATGTAAACAAAAGTCGACACTGTTTGCAAGCCATGTCCGAGTCAAGCGCGAAACTTCGCCTACTGCCGTAGCATTGTGTAGCGAGACCCCTCCCCCGCTGTGAACACGGGTCACGCGATGAGAAAAGGAAGGTCATTTTATCATCCATTCATTCATAAAACCTTATCTCCATCATGGAAGGTCATTTTATAATCCATTCATTCATAAAACCTTATCTCCATCAAGCCTGCAATGCGGCCAGGGGTAGAAATGTGTCGAAGGTCCATGTCCATGAATCTATAATAACAAACACAGAGTTTCTTCTCAGTGTATCACTCTTACACGCGCAGTCTCAGATGCCATGAGGCAGGTTGGCGTTGTATAAACTTGTATGTCCGCACAAACCCAGAATAAGCAATTTAAACATAATTCTTAAACAATTTGTACAGGCCAGTTGCATGTTCCCAAAAGTTTACATTTGTAGTTGTAGTAAGTTTATTCATAGGGCAGCGTGTCTAAAGTCTCAGTCTGTGTTTATGTATTTGATCCTTTGACGAACTGATCCTTAACTGCAAGGAAAATCTTTATATACTGCACAACGCGCCGTTAACGTTTTAGACAAAGTTTTCAGTAGCTATTTCGTGCTTGCGCATTAGGTGGCGCCAGAAACTTGTTTTTTTATGTTATTGTTTTTTTTTTTTTATTAGAGGCTGTAATACAAGAATGTGTCTTTTCTGCAGTCTTCTTTTTCTAAATGACACGCGCGTCTTATAGTACATGCGTGTACATGTAGATCTACACGCAAACATAGGAGCACTGCATCTCCAGTGCGGACCAAACAGGACCAAAACAAGGACATTAAATGTTCACTTTCTTAATTAGAAATGACCAAATTTAAACCTATAAAGTCTAATAATTAACTTATCATCGTTATAATTGTTAATTTACTGTATTATTATTATTATTATTAGTAGTAGTAGTAGTAGTAGTAGTAGTAGTAGTAGTAGTAGTAGTTGTTGTTGTTGTTGTTGTTATTGTATTATTATTATTATTACTACTATTATTATTACTTCTGCTACTATTATTATTATTGTTGTTATTAGTAGTACTGGTGTTATTATTGTTGTTGTTAGTAGTAGGCTACTGGTGTTATTATTATTGTTGTTGTTAGTAGTACTGGTGTTATTATTGTTGTTATTATTAGTAGTACAGGTGGTATTATTATTATAGTTGTTTATGTTAGTAGTTCGAAAAAAGAAAAAAAGCTAATCAAACTGAAAGAGTGTTTATGAGTGAGGGGTTATTAAAGAATTACTACCAATATATTACTACTTAAGTACTAATATAAAATCGGTGTTTAAAATCGGATGTTTTAGACGACATTAAAATGTGCAGTAGAGACATTAAAAGCAACAGTCCTGTTATATATATTTTTGCGCTCACAATACATTAATATCTCATTATCACAAGAACACAGTTATCAGATTTAAACATAGAAAAGCGAGTTAGTTATTAGATTTAAGCGTAGGAAAGTGTTGTAGTTAGTTATCAGATTTAAACGTAGGAAAGTGATGTAGTTACTTATCAGATTTAAGCGTAGGGAAGTGATATAGTTAGTCATCAGACCTCGACAGTTTGACTATTGCGATAGTATTGAATTGGTCGACAAATTGCCGAAACGAATCTTCATATTATTCCAAGTTCAGCCACTGTTTTATCATTAAATGTAGTATAACATAATGTCCTTTTTTTCACAGCAGCGGTCTTAAAGCGCGGAAAGCCTTCCATCCTCTCCAAATTTTTTACACCCACAAGAACACTCAATTGGAGATAATCAAAAATAATTACTGTGATTTAATTACTTTATTTTTAATATAACAATAGTAAAATGTGTTGCATTAAGGCACGGTGGCTCACAAGTTCTATTCGCGGTTTGCACGTTTTCACGGTGGCTGTCTGGTTTCCTCCCGCATTCTAAAAACATTAGTGAAAATGCGCTAAATTATTCTTGTGTGTGTGCGCACGCGCGCGCGCCTTGTCCAGGGTTGCTTCCCACCTCGTGTCCGTATTGCAGCGATAGGCTCCGACCATTCGCGACCCTGAATTTGTTTAATAGGTTAGGAATATTATTATTTTTAAAGAGTTACAATAAAAAAATGTTTTTGATATATTTGGTAAGAAAACTTGTTTCGGTCTTGCCAAATACACAATGAGGAACAAATTTATCATATTACCGAATAATCTGGAGTAATAATTATATATAGTGGATAAATTGGAGTATGAATAATATATAGTTAATAATTTGGAGTAATAATTTATGCATAAACGTCTTCCGGAGAGCTAACAGTTATCCTATTATACGATACGGGCTTTTGTTGGTCTCCAGTCTGTGTTATTGATGCATGAGTTACTATACATACCGCTAAGCTTTTTATTGGTTCATTATGGAGATATTCGTCTAAATCAATAAACAATTTATTATTATGTTGTTGTCTGTTTATTATTATATTGTTATTGCTGAATACTATTAAATATGTTAATGTAACTGATTTTGCAATCCCTCACATTTTGAAAGGCTCAAGAGTTTTCAAAATGTGATCAGAAATATTTTATGGTATTAGCCCGCGTGCTGTTGCTTTGACAGTGTTCCACGTTTGGCCATATCCAGATGCCTCGATAAGTATAAGAAATATGTTCCAATCAATAACAACAAAACAATAATTATATAACAATAATATTAACAATAACAAAATAATGATAATAAACATTACTGTTGTTGATGGTGTTGTTCTAAGAAGTGAAGTGTAATTGAACAGAAGTTCAGTTCTCGATAATGGAACTCCACACTGTTATCAAACAGCCAAACCGCAATATATATATACAATAACATGATTCAGTAGTGCGACTGTTTGGTGTGTTGGCTATTAAATGAGACTTTCAAATGCAATATATTTGGAAGTCTCATATAACACACTCTTTCAGTTT
>JAOYMR010000004.1:7670047-7680597 GCA_025802075.1 Tenebrosternarchus preto | reverse complement strand
ATATAATATAGATTTATATATATATAAATAGACGGGGGGGGGCTAAAAAGAAACAAGATTGTCACGTATTTCCAAGATATATTTAACATTTCTTCGAAATTAGTAATATGCTTTCTAAACCACACTTTATACGATTTTTATGGCTCTAAACTCCATTCAGTTTGTAGAAAGTAAAACAGTTTGTACAAGCTAAAACGTTAGAAATGGCGGTGAATCATCAAATTAAGTCGCTACATTTATTCGTGTTTTCGCTAGCATTTAATCAACTACTCAGATTCTACGGTTATTTAGAAATGTTTTACTATACATTTCAAATTGCGTCGTGAACTGTATTGTGATTTTTGTATTAAAATGTCTTAACCATTGTTATAAAATGCCACAGGTCTACTCCAGTTTTCGAGCCCAACTCGCGCTGAGTGATGACAGAACCCTAACCACCACCGACAGATGGCGCTGTTACTCTACCCAAACAGCTTCTGTTGAACTTGGAAAATTTTGAATCGTGCAAATCCTGCTCTCCCTGTTCAGTGAGACGATCATTGTGAATCCACTTCGCAGTAAATAATTTGACATGAGTTTAGTAAAACCCTGGAGACCGTCCAAATGGAGATTAGATAGACCAACTATGCACCTCTCTCCGGTCCAAAGACAAACATCTAGCTGAAATCACATGAGTATTTAAGAGAGCGTGCTCTTAGTTGGAAAAAGCTTGGTGAAGTAAAAAAAAACAAGTCGTTACTCATATCAGTGGTTTATTGGAACGGACGTATCGAATAACACTAATACGACGATATAGATACAAACATGTCACTCAATATTCAGAACGATAAGGACGTATTTTGGTACGGACAAAAACACGTGCGCTACTGTACTTGAAATAGGGAGACAACTGCCACATGGATTCCTCCTCACAATATTTATCATCGAGCAGAAAGCGCGAGACAACAAGGAAGACACTGAGTGACTTAAAGACAGAACCAGAGGAAGGACTGCTGTCAAACAAGCTACTATATTGGCATTTTCAGTCAACATCCAAATGTTTTTCGTCAGATAATATTGTGAGGAACAAGGTAAATAAAAGTTTCGAAGACATTTGGTTAGTGACTCTTTTTGTCCTGAGTTGAAGTTATACCCACAAATATTGCGCACCATAACCTGGCGCAGAGCTAAAGTGACGCACCGCGTCACCACGGAACCTGTCAGATTCATAACCATCTCTGCGATGTAGTAGTCCAGGAATGAAAACTGCTAGCTATCGGTATTTGATAGCTCTGGAATACATACTGATGAAAACGTCTGTATTTGATATCTCTGAAATACAAAGCGTTCAGTTTTTGCGTATTCATCGACATGAAGTGTGCCTTTGAGTTTTTATCTTGAATAGCTAAGTGCTATTTTTTACTTTACTGACAATTTTCTTTTCCTTTACGCGCCGGTTCTGAAACCAGATGGTGACCTGTCGTTCTGACAAATTGGTCTGAGCGGATATCCGCCTGCGCTTGTCCTTGGTAATGAACTTGTTGGCGGCATACTCTCGCTCGAGCTCCTTCAGTTGTACCTTCGTGTATGGAACGCGCTTTTTTCTCCCGCGGCGAAACGAACTCCCCTCTGGCCCTCCACTCTGCACGGCGGCTGGAAGGAAGTGGAAACGAGAGGTTTCAAAATATACAATTCAACTATTAACGTAACGAATTATATGTGTTTTACTGGCAATGAGCAAAGAGGTCTACAGTGATGAATGTTGTGTAGAGCTCTATTCCCAATAACTAGAGTTAGCATGAATGATTTCTTGATTTCTTATTTATTTTATATGACTACAGAATTAAAAAGTGGTCTAAAGTACTCTGCTGGTGATTAGTATAGTAAATTCTGTTGGGAAATGATTACTAAAGCTTTAGATAATATATGTTCACTTTACTTGGTAAAGATGATTTCCACATATGTCCTGTCTGCGGTTCCTCTTTGGTACAGCAGACCTGTCCGTTCCAGCCGCCAGCGATTGTCCATGGTTGATAACTTTCCATAGGCAATAATGGCTCGTGCCTTTGCTCCGAGGGCCCGCTGACTGCCTGCACTACGGGCGCGTGCAGGTAGCCGGGGACTGGCTGATACGGAGTTGAGGCGTAGTTTGGGTAGAAAGCGAACTCCTTTGCTCTGGCCGTCGAGTAATCCTCCACTGATGTGGCAGACATGTCCATGTATTTCTCCCCACAGGGCGAGGCTGAGGACTGAGCGCACGACTTTCCTGCACCTCCGCCCCCGTGGTGGTGGGACACGCGACATGGGTAATATCCACCGCCGCCGAAATAGCCACAGGGTAGTGAAGCGCTACCGGAGCCCTGCGCGGCCGAGCACGGGCTGCACTGATTTCCAGGATCGCGCGCTCCTGCTGCACCTACCTCGCCTGACGTATACGCGGCGCTGGGTGCGAGAGGCGCAGGGTGAGCCATCAGGTTTCTGCACGCGCTCGGAGGGAAGTTGCCTCCCGCGAACGATTCCATGTTCTTGCCTGCGTCGTCCGAAACAACGCTGTTATCATAGAGAAACATGACTGGGTCGATCCAACGCGGGTGGAGAATCAGTGACGTTGTCATAGCCCGACGGACATCGAAACTTGTGTCTCTTTTGAAAAAAGATCGCAGACTGAAAAACAGGAGATAACCGATTCAGCAAGAGTCAAGAGACTCTGACGCGCCCCGTGCACATCCAAGGTCGTGTTGTCATTGGTTCATACTTGACCACGTGATATGTCTAGGAGGATGAAACATTTCAAGTACAAACTATTAAAATAAAGAAAAATGCGGCGCTTTGAAAGAGTTAGTCCGTCTCACCTGCTCAAAACAATACCTCTGTAAATTTGTCAATGTGTATAAACTCCTCAGTGGTTTATTCCTTCAGCCTGAATATCCAAATATCTCCAAATCAATGTACAGAGGAATATAAATCAGGATCCGCACGAGGCTGAGGTGTTCTTCACGAGGGGATTTGTGTTGCACTGAAACGAATGTTCTTGTTTACCGTCTTGGCCTGTTACGCAGCGAACGACGTCCAGCTATGAGATTACTATTGCTTCACAGTGGATCTACCGCAATGGCGGGCAGGTGGTCTTCACTTGTTACTATTTTGAGGTAGAGTTTCCTCCTTATTACATCCACAGTTGCTTATCGTTTCACATTTTAATGCTCGTTACGTTGTTTGTAGATGACAAAACAAGGAAAAGAGGGAAAAACACCTCGTGCTACGAGGAGGCTGTTTTACTGAACGTGGAATGCTCAAAGTGCGGTAAATTAAGCAGGATCTGTTTTCAGCATCCTGATACTTCATGGTAAAGCAGGTCATTTTGAGATGATTGCAAAGGTGTGAGTTAAACAACGAGTGATATTAATGTTTATTATCAAAAAGTTATTATTATTATTATTATTATTATTATTATTATTATTATTATTATTATTATTATTATTATTATTGCTGTTGTTGTTATTTATTATTCATGAGTGATGTTAAACAAGGACCACAAGTGCAACACCTGGAGCACTATCCTCTTCAAAAACACCTCTAGTACTACCCTTCCCTACTCTACAAACGCAGAGAACTGTGTCTGTGTTCGTCTAGAAACCGAGAGAACTGTGTCTGTGTTCGTCTGCAAACCGAGAGAACCGTGTCTGTGTTCGTCTACTAACCTAGAGAACAGTGTTTGTGTTTGTCTACAAATTTTACGTGCAGAGCTGACGCGTCTACAGGCCAAGGTCAAGTTGAAAGTTGCCGTCTTGCCGACTCCGTCTGTCGGTCCGTTCACACGTTCAATTCATGGAAGGGCGTGTGTGTCACATAGTGAAAACTGTTTGCTGAATGAATCTCTTTTAAGAAGTTTTCCACATAAATATCCACTAAATCAGAACGAATCAGCTCAGTTTTACACGCGCTCATTTGTTTGAGATAAAAAACGGTCTTTTTCTTTCTTTTTTGGAATGGGTCGTTATTTTGTCGTTGACATGTGAGAAGTGTGGATGCCGAGCGCATCGTTCACGCACATGATTGTACAGTCTGCACATCCATGTTTACAGCGAGTGTATTTCCCCGCTATCGTGGTCGTGTTTTTGCATGGATGTGTCTTCATTCCGTAGCTCTAGAATGGTGCATTTATTTATTATGGTGCATTTATTTATGTGGTGTTCTGACTGATGCTCCCATCACCACTACACAATTCTTTATAATTCTTTAAAATTCTTCATAATTTTCTGTCTTTTACTATGACAGTATTTAATATAACAGTAAACGCGCGGAAACAGGTGTCTACTGGGATTTAACCTTCCCCATCAGACACTGTGATTTGTCATTAAGCGCAAAATTCCTGCTGTGCGGAAAATCCTGTGCAATTATGCGAATCAATTATTATGAGTAAAACAAAAGTTCATTTATAGTCCTTAGTCCATAACATTCATTATGCATGTTTAAGATAATCTGTCGTATGTTTGTATGGCGTTTTACTTATTGCTATGGTAAAAACAAAACTATCGCACAGCTCACGCACAGACATTCCCTTAGGCCTCAATATCACATTTTATTTACAAATAAATATATATTTCATAATGCTTATAAATGTTTCCTTATGCAGCATATCTAAAACCGGCGAACCAATTTCTGAAACATTTATGAAGTAAAAAACAGCTAAATGGAATTTTGCCAGAGGTAAAAAAAAAATCAACGTTAAAAACTGAAAACATTTTTAGTTGGTCTTTAAAAAATCATTAAGCAGGACCAGTCTGTCGTTCTGGATCTCTCCTCCCGTTCTCCACCCGGGTGGCTCCAACGGCCTGTCGCCACAACGGCTAGGCAACAAGACCGTGGTAAAATGCGGGATACAGTTAGCGAGACTAACTGTTATATGCGGGATAGAGTGAGTGTCGATAATTGAAATTTACGCAGATTTAGGTGTGCCAGGCAAGAGATAACCAGCGCATCGGGAAAGGACCGCGCTTGTGTGATGTCAGTGTGTAACATTGCGGATCACTGTATCTATACGTCGTTTCGAAGCGACGAAACTAAACTCAAGGTTTTTAACAGAGAAACGAGACCGAGTAGAAGATCTACTTCGCGAATCGAATTTTACCTTCTCTTTGTTCTACTATTTTGGGGGCTTAAATACACAACGAGGTGTTTCATTTATTAACTAGTTACTAAGAATTAAACACTACTGCGTGGTTCGTATTTAGGGGTTCGCGGGTTGGGGGGCAAGCCACAATGACATCACACAATGACGTGATACTCACTGTTCTGTTGTGTGATGTCAGAGTCCACAAAATGTAATTATATTTACAAAGAAATAAACCAAATCTGGGTATTTTTCACAGTTCTAGTACGTTTCTTTATACAAATACACTTTTGATACAAAGAGAATTCCACATTTTCAGCGTGTATTCGTGGTGGTACGTTTTTTAAGGAAGCCTTTGAAGTTACTTTTTGCCCAAGCTAGCGTTACATGGAAAGTCCAACGAAGTACCTTAACTTGTATAAATAAACAGTCTGGATTTAAATAAAGTTATTTTGTTGCTTAATTGAGTCCTCAAAACAAAGGTATTAATAGCGGTTAAAGAGAGATGACTGCATAATGTTCGCTGATATTTTCTGCCAAACAAAACTTTGCAGGTTTTTATACACGTTATTAGTAAAAGCCACAACCACTCGCGCGTTACTGTGAAAAAACGAATTTTCCGTGTAAAAGTTTATACATATAAAATAATAAATACAACATAAAAGAATTCCTGATATTCAATGTATTCAATGTCAAAATTTACCGCGCGCATGCTAATGTTACTGGAGGCCAGAGAAGTTTCTCTTAAAATCCACGAAAAATCCTCGAGTTGCTAGAACGCTCCACGCACTTCTACATTAAAAGCAGCAGGACTTTGCTGCTGGAAGTAAGATAATAGTAATGGAGAACATAACATTACAACATAACAAGAGAGTAAATCGGATAGATGTTAATAGTTTCATAACAGAATACATACGAGTGTAAGCGTTAAAATATAGAGAACACTTTTTAAAAATCGTTTGACTGTGATTTTGTCATTTTGTCAATTTCAGTTTCTCTAGGCAATCTTAGTGTCTATAATATTGGGTTTCAGTATTTTGATCTTTTCAGTAAATTGATCTTTTACGAAATTGAGTTTAAAAGCGCCGTTTACATTAGCATAATATTTGGAAATTAATGTCATAACTACACAACTGACATATTATAACAAAGTGTACGACCTTCGTCTGAGGAATTTGATCTCTTATGTTCATATGATTAAAAGAGTAATACACAGTTTAATGGGAAATACGTTGAATTTAATGTTAAATACGGTCCATTTAATTGTAAATACGGTAAATTTAACGGTAAATATGTTCCATTTGGTGTTAAACGTCATTAGATCGAGCAGGGACGTTTCAGCCCTGGTGATCTGCAGAGTTTAGTTTCAACACATTTGAACCCCATAACCAAGGCCTATGTGAGCGTCTTACTAGCAGGACCAGGTGTGCATGAGAGGGGCTCTAACAGAACTCTGCACGAGTGTTCATCTCCAGCACCCCTGTACTACGCTACTAACTCAAGAACACACTATTAGCAAAATACTTTTTAAGGTTTGGTTTTCGTTGTAATTATAACTTCACAAATCAACAACTTAGTTTTTAGTGTGTTTGCTTGTGCTATGTTTTACCGTGTTTAAGCTCGAGACGGAATTTTTTCACCGTGGACACTATGAAACAGAATCCCACATGAACACGGCCGCACGTGGGCTCCGTTTTGGCGGTTTTTATTCTGCTTTGAGGCGCGACTACTGCGTCATGAGCCTAGAAAGGAAAGGGTCAGAGGTCACGTGAAGAAAGCTGCAGGAGTGCTGAGCCTCCCGAAAAATCCAGATAGCGTTACTGTATTTGCTGTACAACTCCGTCCTTTAGTACATCTTCTCATAACCTAACACATAGTGCATAATCGATAACGTTTTCACTGTTTCATAAATACAATATCAGTGGTATTTGTAGTGAAGTTATAGCCTTCTTCCTGTGATCGCGCCATGGTCAAGTTCAAGTTGGTTAGGCTCGTTAAAACTTGCTCGGAAGTGCATCGAGTGTGGGGGCGGATCCATTAGAGCACACTGAGACCAGAATTGAGCCCACATCCAAGTTGGAGACAGCGCTACCAGTAACCAAGTCATGTAGCAGAGGGAGACGTGTCCTGCCATACCCAACCACTAAAAACAGGATCAATCATCAAATAGATAGATAGATAGATAGATAGATAGATAGATAGATAGATAGATAGATAGATAGACCTCTTGAATTACAAGAGGATGAGTGACCTTGAACGTTTCCGCATACAGAATTCAGTAACAATAAAACTGTTATCTGACAAAGGTCTCGCTCATTGCGCAAACGCGCCGTCAGCTGCCTGCGTACTTTATCCCGCTAGAGATCACGAGCTGGTACCGCACACAGAAGCATAACTCGGTACTAATTGTAGATGTCATTCTCTGTTACGGTTTCTGCGCTTACCGTTTGATTAACATGGGCCTCTTTTCTTGAAAGTGTTTATAGTAACGATGAAATGTAACAGGTCATAGTGTCACGGGCTGTTTTACTGTCATATACTTTACTACTAGTTTCTCTCTTTGATATATGTATTTTACACTGAAATACATTCTCGCTGTATGCATCAACTGTTCCGCCGAAGTACTCCACCGCCTGATGTGCATTTGAGTAGTATGTCACTAAACCGTTAGGCACTCTTAGTATGAGCTTTTCTATAGACTACAGTCTATTGTATAGTCTATAGACTGTATAGTCTAAAGTGAAGAATTTGAGAAATTAATTTTACTGTAAATGGAAACTCGACTGCTTTCTTCATCGTCATCTCACGTTTTAACGCTTTTCAACATGAACGTGCACAATCATCATAGAACGTAACTCTACACGGGTTTAACGCTATTAAACATGAACGTGCACAGTCACCAGAGTACGTAATACTGCACGGCTTTCACGCAGTTTACTCTCGAATGTGGTGGTGATTTAGATTTTCCATTAATGTTACTAAAACGTAACGCAGCCACCATTAAACATTAAACATTCTTTCTACAGTCGGTCTGGTGGTTTCTGTTCCACGTATAGGTCGCATGTATTCACCATAAGGACGTCAAATACACCTGGAACATTCGCAGCTGTGAGACAAAGGATGTGACGTGACGTTTCCAATACATCGTTGTTAAGGTAAATGCGCTTATTTAAACACGTTTTAAGAATCATTTAAATTATATATTTTGTGCATGTATTTTCTGCTTTTTAACTTTTCTGATTTCACAAGTATTACTGTATTTTTATTAGTAAATTTAGACACCGTGCTTGATAAAGTTCGCCTGCAGTGTTTCTTAATAATATGGTTATTAATAACGAGGTTATTACTCATGTACCCTTCTTTTGTGTTGTGCCACGTTCCTGGCATTTTGCTGTTTACCTGCATATAGCTGAAATTACATTAAAATGTACAAAGACAGATGTTTTTTTTCACTTGATTATATAGTAGTAATGTAGTTTGGTAATGTGGTAACATGGTTCTTTTTATGTTACCACACTGTTTAACATCATATTCTTCAGATCAGGCCTTGGAGTCGTCACCGACCACTACACAGCATGTATGTTCCAGCATGTATGTTCTCCAGCATGTATGTTCCCCTGCATGTATGTTTCAGCATGTATGTTCCCCAGCCTGTATGTCCCCCAGCATGTATGTTCCAGCATGTATGTTCCCCTGCATGTATGTTTCAGCATGTATGTTCCCCAGCCTGTATGTCCCCCAGCATGTATGTTCCAGCATGTATGTCCCCCAGCCTGTTTGTCCCCCATCATGTATATTCCAGCATGTATGTTCCAGCATGTAAGTTGCCCTGCATGCATGTTCCAGCCTGTATGTCCCCCAGCATGTAAGTTCCCCTGCAGGTATGTCCCTCAGCATGTTCCAGCATCTATGTTCTAGCAGGTATATTCCAGCATGTATGTTCCCCTGCATGTATGTTCCAGCATGTATGTTCCCCTGCATGTATGTTCCCCAGTATGTTTGTATTTAAACATAAAGCCAACTTTTGATCTGTGAACAGTATCTTAGACTGTAGTTGGAGGAATTATGTTAATCATGTTAACAATAACGGTAAATGCCATTGAAACCACAGGATGAATTACGTTGATTACTTAACTGTAGATCCTGTCATACAACTGTAGATCCTGTCATATAACTGTAGACCCTGTGATAAAACTGTAGATCCTGTCATACAACTGTAACCACTCTGATGTTTTATTCTGTCATTATTACAAATTAATATGATTGAAAAAATCTGGTGTCAAATGCTCCCTCTCTCTCTTCTCTCTCTTTGTGCTAATGGTTTTGGATAAGCCTTTAATCGCATTTCTTGTAATAAAATTTATCTTCTCCCATCCATGGACTGAAAACTCTACATTGTAAATATTAATCCAAGAGTGCTGACCTTTATAAAAGTGTAGCAAAATGAATGTCCTTCGCTAACAAACGTCACCAGTCTCAGAGGCCAGGGGAAAGGTCAGGACACAGGTCAGGGCAGAGGTCAGGGCTTCCCAGAGACGTCAGGACATGGATTCTCCACATTAACCTGTTGTTGTTAGACTGAAGAACAGTGATATAACTATATATGTGTAATACATAACTAAGGGTTCAGGAATATTTCTAGGCATACTCTATTCCACATCATAATCATAATCAAAGAAAGACTTTTTTCAATTCAGTTTTATTCAATGCACATAGCACACATGCTTACATGGATAATTGATAAATCTGAATCTGTAAACTGAGTCTGAATAAAATTAATCTGAATCTTTAAATTGGGTCAGAATAAAATAAATCTGACTCTTTAAAACCTCATTTGAGTGCTGCTATTTGTCATCAAGAACCGACGTCTATAAGAACTCACATTGTTCATAAGAACCTGTCACGGTGGCCACGGTGGCCGCCCTGGCCGCCTCCCCCTGTCTCGTTTCTGTGTGGGCGTGTCTGTGTGGGTGCGTGGAGGAGGGGGCAAAGAGGGGCCCGGAAGGAGGTGGCCAAGGTCCCCGCTCCACCTGAGTCCCGGCCCCGGAAGAGGCAACCTGCGGGCACACTCCGGGGACCAAAGGGCACGCCCCATGCGCAGCCCGGGCTGCCGGCCAGCACATCAAAGACGCCGGCTAACAAGCCTCCCCTGCCGGAGGATGCACCGCGTCCCCCTGACAGGGAAGCCCCTGGGACCGCCAAGTCCCCTCCGCTTCCAGCCCCGATGCCGCAGCTGCCCAGACTTGGGACCTGGCCCTTTGGAGCCGGGGGACTGTGGGGGCCCAAAGCCCATGGGGGGAGCCGGGGGACCTATGCTCCAGGTTCCTCTCACCATTCCTCTTGTGTTTAACGTCACTGTGTTTGTACATATTCCTATATTCCCGTTTGTCTCTGTACCTGTGCCTGTCTCTGTGCCTGTGTCTGTCCCCGTGACTGTGTTTGTTCCCGTGTGTCTTCC